>APFE031047854.1:5318-28273 GCA_000404065.3 Pinus taeda | reverse complement strand
ATATAAGGGAACAATGATTCTTAGCGATTCTCTGATAAGTATGAGACCCCTGTGCTTAAATATGATGTTTAGACTTATAGTTGCATTGATGCCAAGTGTTTTACAGAATGTCAGTCCCGTTTGGGGATGGTTAGGCATAATCATGGAGTTAGGTTTTGGTTTATTAGTCTTTTAATATTGTGTTTGATGGATTATGGAAGTTACAACAAGTTCTAGGAAGTGGATGGAATTATGGGCTTGAAAAGTGCCTTAAATCCCATAGAATCCAGCACAGGTCTATCGGAAATAGTCCCTGGGTGCAAGAATGCATGCTTGTGGGAGCGTCCAGAGCTCTCTAGATGCTGACATGCCCATTGCATGGGAGCGTTTAGAGGTTTAATAACTTAAAAACTCAGTGGGACCTCGGGGCATGATATATGAGTGGTTGGGATGGCTTGTGGTGATTGAGGTGTTTTCATCGATTCCACTTCCTTAAGGTCACCTAGGAGGTTGAATCATATCATAGTAGCCTCTCATCACATGTTTAGCCTGGTCGGATGGTTACTTGGGTAGATGTGGGAGGAGGGTGTTACAGAGTGGTATCAGAGCAGGTTGTGCTCTCTTTGGGTCATATCTGATACCATAGAGTGGTAACAGAGCATGGCTCACCCCTCAAACTGGATGGGCAGTGTGTTGGTCATGCATTCATGTCATTTGAATATGTGTTTATCACCCTTGTGGTCTATTTGCTTGTTGCATATGCATGGTGTCAGTCATGGTTGTAGTGAGGACGTCATGAGTGTATGATTGGTTACACGTTGTTTAATCTTGCGTATTGTTAGTGTACATTGGTATGGTTGTGTTTTCATGCATGAGGTCATGGTATGTGTAGTTGATATGGTCATGCATTGATGATTGGACTCTAGTTAGATTGGTTGTTACATGGTTATATGAGTATATATTATATGTTATATGTTGTTATGATTATCTTATACATGTATCATGCTAATTTTATGATCTTGTAGACGAAATATCCTCCCTGAATTATCCTAAGGTACAATAGTTTATTGTGATTTGGTTTAGTTGACATAGGATGCCTTGCAGGAAAGAGATCAAATGACTAGAAAGATGGTAGACTACAAAGACACTCCCTATGAATCAAATGAGCAATGTGGTGTTGGGAACTCTTATGATTCAACAAACACATTGATAAGCTTGAAGGAAGAAATAAGGAGTTGTAAGGCATACAATGACAAAATCATACATGCACAAGAGAAACAAGCAAAGGTTAATGCTATACTTCCTCAAAGTTTGTTAGAATTGTAGTTACAAAGGCCACTTCAAATTAGCCATGGACAGGAGGAAAAAACTAATGGGGCATATCGAAGTAGGCCTTATGGTGGTTACATGTCGGATAGAGATGACGTGGTTAGAGATGGAAGATTGTTGGATACTTCGAATAAGATAGGTGATGGATACAAGTACTATTCTAGTTCTGGTTCTGATAGGCATCATGATTGTCATCGTTATCATCCTTACATGAGAAGTGATAGGGGTTACTTTCCAGATGATATTATGAAAGAAAAGATGCCTACTTTTTATGAATATGTGAAAAATATGGAATATGCAGAGGCTTGGAAACTTGGGAGGGAGAAATTCTTTTAGTTGCATGAGTACACTAATAATATGAAGGCAAAAATTTCTATCTTCAACTTGAAAGGTAAAGCAGACATCTAGTGGGAAGATGTGAAGCGGGTTAAAGATATTAGGACATATGACTTGACTTGGCACGAGTTCTAGAGTATTTTTAGGAAGAAGTACTTTTTAGAAAGCTACTACGATAGTAAGGCCAAATAATTCTATGAGCTAAAGACGGGATCAATGGCAGATGAAGAGTACATGACTAAGTTCTTGGAGCTATGTAGGTATGTACTATATCTTAAAGATGATAAGGCTAAAGTTCAATGATTTTTTAGTGGATTTACATTAGAGTTTAGAGATTGGATTGAGTATGATGAGCCTTAGTCACTTGAGGAAGTTATTGTGAAATTTAAGCATTGTTATGAACAGTCGAAGCTTAAGAATGAATATCAGCAAGGATGGAAAGGAAAAGACAAAGGTAAAGGTAAATCAGAGCCAAAAAGAACAAGGCCTCAAAATTCAGATGAGAAAGAGAATGTGGCACCACAAAGGAGGTTCAATGCAGCTAGACAGGGACATGGGTCACAACAACAACCTAGAGGTGATGGTACTGGTCGATTGGAGTGTTGGACATTCGGTAAGGAGCACCTTAAGAAAAATTTGTCCACAAAATTGGGGTGGTAGGCCTCATATATATAGTGCATAGGAGGCACATACTATTGGGGATGTTGGTCAGAGCGTTCCTAGTATTTATAAAACATTGGATAACAAACAGGCAGACCATCAGACATCTATCATTAAGATGGATGGTAAGCTTTGTGATCAAATTATTTCTATTTTGATTGACCCTGGATCTAATTATAGCTATGTGATTCTTGACTTGGTGGATAAGTGTGGTTTGAGTAAGTAATTGCATGTAGAATATTTGTTAGTGAAGTTGGCTACATGTATAAAGAAGCGAGTTCATCATTAGGTTAGAGCTTGTGCATTTGATTTGAATGGTATGCCTACCCCAACACATTTGAATGTATTACTGTTGGGATCGTATAATATGTTTTTGGGCATGGATTGGTTGTATCTACATAGAACCAAGGTGGATTGTTATGACAAAGCCATTGAGTGTGTGGATGGCAATGGGGAACCAAGGGTCTTATACGGAAAGAAGAAAACCACATCAATTAGGATGGTGACAGTTATGCCAGCAAACGTAGCTGCATAAAAGGGTGCGTGTTATTTTCCATATATATTTCTAGTGACAAAGGTAAGGAAGTTGATGATGCATATGTTTTGAGCAAGTACCCAATTCTATAGTAGTATTAGGATAATTCCTGAGGAGATTTCAGAGTTTCCACCTCACAGGGAAGTATACTTTTCTATTGAGTTAGCGCCAGGGGAAACTCCAACATTAAAAGCACCTTACAGGATGAGCACACCTGAGTCGGTAGAGTTGAAGTTGCAATTGAAGGAAATGTTAGACAAGGGATACATTAGGTCAAGTGTATCACCTTGGGGCACACCGGTATTTTTTGTGAAGAAGAAGGATGGTACTCTCATATTGTGCATTGATTATAGGGAGTTGAGCAAAGTGACCATCAAGAGCATGTATCTGTTATCAAGGATCGATGAGATGTTCGATCAGTTGAAGGGAGCAGCAGTGTTCTCGAAGATCGAATTGAGATCTGGATACCACCAGGTACACATCGAAGAGGAGAACATTTACAAGACAACTTTCTGGAGCACGTATGGGCATTATGAGTTTGTTGTAGTTCCATTCGGTTTGACTAATGCTCCATCTACCTTTATGTGCTTGATGCATAGTGTGTTGCGTCCGTATTTGGATAATTTTTTTATTGTGTTCATTAATGACATATTGATATATTCTAAAAATGAGGAAGAGCATGCCGAGAATTTAACAACAATGTTGAGATTATTGAGAGAGCATCAGTTGTATGCTAATCTCAACAAGTGCAGTTTCTTTCAGAATGAGGTACATTACTTGGGACATGTTGTCTCCAAGGAGGGAATTGCAGTAGATCCAAAAAAGATAAGGCCCATCACGTAGTGGGTAACTCTTAGAAATGGGAATGAGGTGAGATCTTTCAGGGGGTTGGTAGGTTATTACAAGAGGTTGATCAAGAACTTCTTGTATATTCATTATCCTATTACATCATTGCAGATGAAAGGTAAGAAGTTTGACTAGACCAAGGAGTGTGAGGCCATTTTTAAGAAACTTAACTAGTTGTTGACACATGCTCTAGTGTTAAAGATTGCAGATCTAGATAAGGAGTTTGTAGTATGTACACATGTTTGCAAGAGAGGACTTGGTGGATTCCTTATGCATGATGGAAATGTGGTATAATATGAGTCACAAAAACTAAACGAGCATGAGAAGAACTACTCAACGCATGATCTTGAGTTAGCAACGATCATACATGCGATGAAGATGTGGAGGCACTATCTTCTTGGAAGGAGGTTTGTGCCAATGAGTGATCACATCAGGTTAAGGTATTTGTTTGACCAACCAAATTTGAATGTTCGATAGGATAGATGGTTGGCCACGATCATTGAGTTTGACTTCGAGATCAGGTATATCAAAGGAAAGGAGAACAAGGTGGCAGATTCTCTTAGCAGGCAGATACAACTAAATCACTTAACAACTATGAGCTCCTATTAGACAAACTTACAGGATAGGATCTTTATGGCAGGTCAACGGGACGTCAGGTATATGAAGATTATGCATAGGTTGCAGTAGAGTATAGGTACATGTATAGGTACAGGTACAGGTACAGGTACATGTGGTAGTATAGGTACATGTACAGGTGCAGGTGCACATGATATGGACTATTATCTTACAACAGGTGGATTGGTCAGATTTAGAGACATGATATATTTTCCAAATAGAAGTGAGCTCAAGAAGGTGATATTGAGGGAGTTTCATGCGAAACCATATTTAGGTCACCCAGGCTACTAGAAGACATTGATTGTAGTGAATATTTTTTTTATTGGCCGAATCTGAAGAAGGATGTAGTAGCAGTTGTGCCTAGGTGTTTTGATTGTTAGCATTTGAAGGCAAAGTGTAAACATCCAGGTGGAATGCTACAACTGATTGCGATTCCAGAATGGAAATGGGAGGTCATTTCTATGGACTTCATCACAGGTTTTTCGAGGAAAGTGAGACAACATGATTCCATCATGGTTGTTGTGGACAGGTTGATAAAGGTTGCACACTTCATTCTAGTGAAGTCTACATGCTCAACTAGCGATTTAGCACATGTATTCATTAGAAATGTGGTCAGACTGTAAACTTCACTTCCAAGTTTTGGAAGGAGTTGTTTTCAAGTTTGTGCACAGATTTGGCCTTCATTACAACTTATCATCAACAGACAGATAGAAAAACTGAGAGGATCAATATGATATTGGAGGACATGTTGAGGATGAATGTGATGCATCAACAATGGAAGTGGGAAGGGTATATTCCGTTGGTAGAGTTTACTTATAACAATGGGTATTAGTAATCTTTGAGGATGAGTCTGTTTGAGGCATTTTATGTGTGGAGCTACAATACTCCTATCAGTTGGAGTGATCCAGTTACTATGGTATTGATTGGACCGGACATGTTGGTGGACATGGAACAGGAAATGTAGGTTATAAAGAAGAATCTAAAGACAACATAGGATAGGAAAAAGAGCTATGCAGATCATAGGAGTTCCAAGTTGGGGAACAAGTGTACTTGCGCATCAAACCGAAGAAGATCTCCTTGCAAATTGGATCTTGTGCTAAGCTGGAACCAAAATTTTCCATGTGTCATTGCTTAAGAAGTATGTTAAAGATGATAATCATGTGATTGACTGGTCTATATTGCAGGTGGAACTGGATGGAGAATTCTAGCCGGAGCCTCAATGTATATTACAAAAAAAGGTATTCATGCTCTGGAACTGAGCAATAAGCTATGTGGGAGATGGAGGATCAAATGCATGCTATGTATCCTTCATTGTTTTCTGGTTGATGCAAAGCAATTTTGGTATGGTGTTTTGGTATATGTTTTGGTACATGTTTGGTGATGCCTTGGTATATGTACATATGTATATGGATGTAATTACTACCATGAGATATGTTATAAAGCTCCAATAAGCTGTATGGGTGTCATGCCATTATAGTTGTCATGTTGGTTTTCTTTTTAGCAGGGTGATCACTGTAAATATTGCATCGAGCTATGTTATAAATCTCCATGGGAAATATGTTTTTTTTCAATGGTTTTGCTAAGGTATATGTGTGGTTGAACAAAAAGGATGGTATCCCCCAAGGGGGAGGGTTTTGTAACAACCCTGGTGAAAATACCATGTAATAAAAGTTAATAAAGGAAAAAATATTAACCACAGTTGATGGGAAACTTATTCCAAGCTAAATGTTGGGCAAGGCATCCTAGTGCGGGTGTTCATCGATTTATTATGGCTAAGGAAATTGGCAAAGGCAATGACTAAGGCTTTGGAAAGGAAAATGGAATTTTTGGCACAATTATTTATGAAAATAATGGAATTTAGGAGAAAAGGAAGGTGAAATGTCACAGGTTGCATGTGAGGAGGAAAATGAAGGAAAATAATGGAAAATGAAGAAAATCAAGGCCTAATTGATAAAAAGGCTTCCACAATCTCTCTCTCTCTCTCTTGGATACTTAGAGTTTTCTTGGAGAATTTTGGCATTAGATCAAGAAAGGAAAAGAAGGCAAGAGGAGGGAAGGAGCAAGAAAGGAAGAGCAAGATCAAGCAACTACAACAATATTCTTTGTAGGTATCAATTTGCATGTGTATTTTTCTTACCATAGTTGGAATGCATGGTATTTCATGTGATTATTTTGTTGTTATGGCATGGGTTTTCTAGGCGTGAGAGTGTTTTCAACCTAGCCTTTCCATTTCCGGATACCCATGGTGTGATGGGGTTCTTATGTTTTGGTTGAGTTGGATTGCTAGATGGATTCAAAGTTGAGTGATCTTGATCTCTGAATGATATACAACATGGCTTAGTGGTCCCTGAACCAGATTATGGATCATGATAAAGCCACTAGCCTAGTAACCCCTGAGCCGGACTATGGGTTGTGGTAGAGCTAGGATTGTGTTGCCTTGGTATACCTAGGAATCCTTGCCGGTGAATATTAGGATATGTAGGTTTTAACCTCGTACAGAAATTACCTACATACGAATTATAAAACACATAAAATAAACAATGCGAGAGCATAACACATAAAACACATATACACAAAGATTTTCCCCTGGATCCCAAACCGGGACTGCCAACTTGATTTTTCATTATGTTCTTTTCAATGTTACAATACATATTTATACATGCCGAAGCATCCAATACCATGGACCAAAAATCATCACATTCAAAACCATGGACCAAAAATCATAATGTCCAAAATCATGTGTGAAAAACATGCACAAAACCATAGGTAGGTTTGCCCAACCTAATATAGGGTCCAAAACTAAAATTTTTTGGGGCGCTGCCCCAGACCCCATAGAGTGGGGTTACCTACAACCCTCAAACCCCCTATGACTCCCCCTGCTACGCAATCGATGCAACGAAGGGGGGGCTCTGCCCCCCTTCTAACCCCTCGGTTAACTACATGGGCTAGTCATGAAAAGAATATAACACAACCCAATATTCTACCACTTGTTGTTTTCTTTCCAAAGCGGGCCACAAGAGAGCTTAGTCATTTATCCAGCCCTACAATGCCCATTGTTTCTCTATACCAAGAGAACTTCTCAGAGCTCACAGATTTTGTCAATGCACCTGTAGTATTCTTCAAAGTGTCCACCTTTACTAGCAACACCTTTTGTCTTCTATCATATCCCTCCCAAAGTGATACTGAACATCAATGTGCTTTGCCTTTGAATGATATGCAGGGTTCTTTGCCAAGAATATTGCACTTTGGCTATTATAGTCTATCCTTATAGCTCCATGTACTAACCCCATACTTGAACACAATCTCTGCAACCAAACTGCTTCCTTGCTTGCATGAGTGGTTGCCATGTACTCTGCCTCTGTAGTTGATAGTGCCACTACAGATTATTTCTTACTCATCCAACTGACTGCACCTCCAAATAGGTTAAACACATACCCACTTGTAGATCTTCTTTGATTCAAATCTCCAGCCCAGTCTGCATCAACAAAGCCACGAATATCCAACACTCTGTCCAATCCTGGTCTTCCTTGATAGCACAAACCATAATCACTAGTGCCACGCAAATACTTGAAAACCTGCTCCACTGCTGTCCAGTGCTTCTTCCTTGGTTTTGACATAAACTTCCTCAATACTCCCACTGCATGTGTAATGTCCGGTCTAGTACAAACCATCACATACATCAGGCTACCGATTGCACTTGCATATGGAACATGGGACATGTCCTCTTCCTCTTCTTGTGTCTTGGGACACTATTCAACAGATAAATTCACACCTATAGGAATATGAAACTTCACTGATTTATTATCCTGCATATTAAACCTCTGCAATATTGTCTCGACATACTTCCTCTAGTCTAACTAGAGCTTCCTCTTTGTCCGATCTCTTTTAATTTCCATGCCCAAAATATAGTTTGCAGCACCAAAATCTTTCATGTTGAATTTGGAGGACAAATGGGTCTTCAAATCCTGGATAATTTCTGTCATTTCCAACCAACAACATATCATCCACATACAATACTAGATAAATAACACAGTCACCAATTAATTTAAAATACACACAGTGATATGCTTTTCTTTTGATAAAGCCAAGTCCTCGTATAAATGTATCAAATTTATGATACCACATCCTTGATGACTGTTTTAACCCATACAGAGACTTCTTTAACTTGCATACCATTTCTTTCTTACCATTCACCGCAAAGCATGTTGAAAATTGTGCAACAAGAAATGGTAAATTTAGAATGTGCTAAAAATAGACCTGCTAAAAATAACATGTCTAAAAATAGCAGTTTGGCCAATTAGGTCATTGGCCACATTGGGTGAGAGGTGAAGCTGCTAAAAATATAAAGTTTTAAAAATAACATTTATGGGTCCCTTCCTATTTATAGCAGTCCCTAGTCTATCTCTAGGAAGTAAAATTAATTTTGGTCTTAACAACAGTTTAAAATATTAATTAATTAATCTCCATGAGTTAATTAATTATGAAAAATTAAACTTGAAGTCTTTTTGAGATCATGCAATTTTTTTCTCCCTTGATTTAAGAATTTACCCCTTGATTAAAGGAGGTAAGGTTTAGTTCTATAATGAGAGAATCAGTTGACTTAGTTCTAACTAGTCAAGTCCAGTTAGATTATTTTAACAAGTTGTTAAAATAATAAAATATAGTTTGTTAATGCTTGCATGCATGTGACAACTATTATTTTACATAACTGAGGATTCACTCATGGATAACTCTTGCATGTCAGTTCTGTCAGAGACCCAGTTGAGATCAGATGTGGGACAGTGTACTATCAGATGCTTAACTATTTCTAGTAAGTAGTTTTTGCATGGTTGAGGAACTAGTGTTCTCAAGGAATACGTAGTTGGACCATTGGTTGTTTTTGGTATGTTGGAATTAATAGCATATGTTTTTGCTATTATTTCCTAAGAAAACTACGTCAAGACCATAGGAAAAGCCTATATAAATAGGGCTTGGGTGGTTCACGAGACATATCTTCATATCTTCATAGTTCATTGAGAACTAAATAGCTTGAGAGCTAACTATTCTTGTATTGTGAAGAGGATTTCCACTTGATTGATAATTCATGGTTGGGGTTTTATGCTGGTGCTTTCCCTTGGATATATCTTGTGTTATGTGTGATTAATTCTCTTGATCAGTTATGCATGTTTCTACTTGATGTTGCTGATGATTTCGATTATGCTTCCGCTTAATGTTTTGTAGAAGTAGAACAAGTATTATGCTTTAGGACATTGCATATATCTGTTTGTTCTATAGGTGAAATTTTCTACATGGCATCAGAGCACATGTGATCAATCAAGAACAATATACTAGCAGGAGGAATTTGAAGTTTCTTATTCTTGATATAGATCTCAAGTTCTTATCACATCTATTTCATCGATTGCGTTCAATGGTTTGAGGCTTGAGTATGCCCTTGATGGCAGCTAAAACTATATAGCTTGGAAGGATCGCATGGAGGCAGTTTTGGAAGATAATGGTCTTAAGGAGATCAAGAAGTCCCTAAGCCTACTGACAAGACTAACCTGGTGGAATGGGGTAAGTGTGTGGCTAGAGCTAGGAGAATTCTCTTGGAGGGTGTTCAAGATCACATAGTCTCAAGCCTCCATGGGAAGGAGTCTCTGTTTGCAATGTGGAAAACATTGAAAGATTTATATTAGAATAGCAGTGATCAAAGGAAGTTGGCACTGAAGGACAAGATTTGAAAGATCAAATGTGAGAAGGGTGACTCTATTTCTACATTCTTGAACAAGCTCACCACATGCAGAGATGAGCTTGCAAGCGTAGGAGTCACTACAGCTGATGAGGATATGGTGAGTCTAGCACTCCTTGGCCTTCCTAAGAGCTGGCATAGCTTCCAGGACTCAGTGAATGGAAGGGACAAACTACCAGATTGGGAATGACTATGGTCGGATTTGATGCAGGAGGAGATCAGACGGAGCACTAGGGATGGAGCTTCTTCATCAAAACATGATGATGAAGAGAACTTGGCTTTAGCTTCTAAAGCTAAAAAAGGGAAAGGGAAGGCATCCCATTCCAAGTCTTCTCAAGGAGGGAAGAAGTTTGACAAGTCGAAGGTGAGATGCTTTCATTGTCATGAGTTGGGTCATTATGCTTATAATTGCCCAAAGAGGAAGTCCAAGAAGAAAGGTTCCTCCAAGGAATTTGATGGTGATGCACTAGCTTCACAGTTTGAGATGGATTTCTCGCTTATTGCATGCATGGTTTCATCCAACATGGGATGTGTTTGGTATTTGGACAATGGAGCTTCTTTCCACATGTCAGGTGACAAGAATCTTTTCAGCACTTTGGAGGAGAAGGATCTCTAGATACGGATCGAGATGGGCGATGATGGAAAGTACTGTGTGTCGGGTAGAGGTACGGTTATGTTTTAGAGGGAGCATGGTTCTCCCCTCACTCTTTCTAATGTTATGTATGTACCAAGGCTGAAAACGAATCTTGTGTCTATTGATATTCTTGAGGATAAAGGCTATGATGTAGTCTTTAGTTTGGGAAAGGTTTTCCTAAGGCATATCGGCACTGGACATACCAAACAAATTGGGATTCGAATTAAGAATCTCTATAAGTTACAGGTAGAATATTGTGCTGCTCTCAGTTCCAAGGTAGAAGAGGTGCATGGCCAAGATATTGGTGAGTTATGGCATAGAAGACTGGACCACTTGCATCATGGGGCCTTGAAGATATTGCAACAAATTTATAACAAATTACCTAAGTGCAAACTGGAGCAGACAAGCACATGCAAAGGTTGTACTCTGGGTAAGTATGCAAAGGTTTCCTTTCATGATTGAGATGGTAGAGTAGGAGAAGTTTTGGATCGAGTTCATTCAGATGTATGTGGGCCCTTCTCTATAGCCTCCACCACGAAGCAAAGGTACTTTTTTATTTTTATAGATGATTTTTCTCGTAGATGTTGGATCTACTTCATGCAAAAGAAGGATCAAACCTTCTTGAAGTTTTGTGAGTTCAAAGCTTTGGTAGAGAATCACGGAGGAAGATAAAGGCCTTGCGGAGTGATAACGGTGGAGTACCTAGTAGTTTAAATACTTCTGTGCTTCAGAAGGAATTAAATGGGAACTCATGGCACCTCATAACCCACAACAGAATGGGGTGGCCAAAAGGAAGAATAGATCCATTGTGGAGCAACTCGAGTGATGTTGCATGACCAAAGCCTACCACTTCATCTGTGGGCTGAGGCATGCAATACAATAGTGTATCTTCAGAACATAAGTCCTCATCGTATTTTGGGGATGAAGACACCTATAGAGGATTTTTCAGGGAAGCGGCCAGATGTGAGTCACTTCTGTATCTTTAGATCACCAGTTTACTGTCATGTGACCAAAGATGCTCGGAAGAAGCTAGACCCAACAGCTAAGTTAGGAATACTTGTGGGGTATACGGATACACCTCACAACTATCGGGTGTTTCTGCCTGCCAGTCAGAGGACAGTAGTGCGCAGGGATTTGAAGTTCGATGAGCAGTGAGCCATGCGAGAGTCACTTGAGAGGGAGCTCAAGTTGCATGGTGATGATGAGGAACTACTAGTTCCTAAGGAGGAGGAGCCTCCTGATGATGCAGAGCAGCCACATGCAGAGATTCTAGTGGTGGAGATCACCACTACTGGAGAGTCTTCCAGAGAGGGGCAGAAACGCTCTCGGGTAGCTGACAAATTGATGTAGGATGTAAAAGAGAATGCGGGGAAATCATCCTCTCATCGTAGACAAAGGAGATCTCCCGATAGATACAATGGTTACATGGCCCTGGTTGGGGAGTGTGTAGCGACCGAGCCTTCTTCTTTTGAGGAGGCAGTGCAACAACCAGTTTGGATGGATGCGATGGTAGAGGAGTATGATTCTATCATGAGGAACAGTGTATGGGATGTTGTTCCTAGATTGGGGGACAATTCAGTCGTTACTTATTGATGGCTTTACAAGGTAAAGCAGGCAGATGATGGCAGTATTGAGAAACATAAGGCAAGATTTGTTTCCCGTGGTTCCTCACAGGTTCAGGGGATTGACTATGATGAGACCTTTTCTCTTATTGCAAGGTACTCATCGATAATATCGATTCTAGCACTATCAGCACAGATGGGTTGGAAAATCCATCATATGGATGTGAAGACAACTTTCCTCAATGGGAAGATTGAGGAAGAGGTATACATTGAGCAGCCTGAAGGATTTGAGACCTTCGATCATGAGTCACATGTGTGTCGGCTCAAGCAAGCATTATATGGGCTGAAGTAAGCACCCCATGCTTGGTATACCAGGATTGACAGCTATTTCAACAGGTTGGGCTTCACCAAGAGTGAAGCGGATGCAAACCTCTACCACATCATTGTAGATGGTAAGCTATTGATTATTGTACTTTATGTCGATGATCTGATTTTGACAGGTGATGATGAGTTGATCAAGTCTTGCAAGAAGGATCTTGTAAGAGAGTTTGAGATGAAGGACATGGGCCTCATGCACTACTTTCTAGGCATGGAGGTGTGGCAGAGAGATGGCAAAGTATTTGTTTCTCAAGGCAAGTATGCCAATGAGATACTGAGGCACTTCCACATGGATATGTGCAAGCCCATGGAGAATCCTCTAGTAGGTAACTGGAAGAAGGAGGATGCTACTTCAGGTGAGGTAGTAGCTACTATAGTTTATCGGCAGCTTGTGGGTTCACTCATGTATCTAGTGAACACACGACTAGATTTATGCTTTGCAGTGAACCAGTTGAGTCAAGCTATGGTTCAACCAACCAAGTTATTTTGGAAGGCGGTAAAGCATGTGCTGAGATATCTCAGAGGAACTACACTGTATGGATTATGGTACAAGCGGACAAAGGGAGTGAAGCTCCAAGGCTTCACAGATGCAGATTGGGCAAGTAATCCATCAGACAGGAAGAGCACTTTTGGAGGGATCTTCAACCTTGGGTCAGCTGCAGTTTCTTGTTATAGCCGGAAACAGAGATCAGTTGTACTTAGCTTAGCAGAGGCAGAGTACATGGCAGCAAGTTAGGCTACATGTGAGGCCATCTGGATGCGGAATATCCTAGTGGGATTGTCTGGTCAGATGATGGATCCGACGGTGATATATTGTGATAATAAAAGTTGCATTAAACTCTCTGAGAATCCAATGTTTCATGACACGTCCAAGCATATAGATATCCGCTATCATCATCTACGGGATTGTGTGGTTAAGAGGATCATGATGTTGCAGTATATTTCGACCGAGGAAAAGGATGTAGATATTTTGACAAAGGCATTGTCAAAGGGCAAGTTTGAGTTCCATAGAGACAGGATCGGGGTTGCTGATAATCCCTTTCTTGTTGAGAGGGAGTGTTGAAAAGCATGCAACAAGAAATGCTAAATTTAGAATGTGATAAAAATAGAACTGCTAAAAATAGCATGTCTAAAATAGCAGTTTGGCCAGTGAGGTCATTGGCTAGATTGGGTGAGAGGTGAAATTGCTAAAAATAGAAAGTTCTAAAAATAGCATTTCTAGGTCCCTTCCTATTTATAGCAGTTCCTAGTCTATCTATAGGAAGTAAAATTAATTTTGGTCTTAACAACGGTTTAAAAGATTAATTAATTAATCTCCATGAGTTAATTAATTATGAAAAATTAAATTTGAAGTCTTTTTGAGATCATGCAATTATTTTCTCCTTTGATTTAGGAATTTATCCCTTGATTAATGGAGATAAGGTTCAGTTCTATAATGAGAGAATCAGTTGACTTAGTTCTAACTAGTCAAGTCCAGTTAGATTATTTTAACAAGTTGTTAAAACAATAAAATATAGTTTGTTAATGCTTGCATGCATGTGACAACTATTATTTTAGATAACTAAGGATTCACTCATGGATAACTGTTGCATGTCAGTTCTGTCAGAGACCCAATTGAGATTAGATGTGGGACAATGCACTATCAAATGCTTAACTATTTCTAGTAAGTAGTTTTTGCATGGTTGAGTAACTAGTGTTCTCAAGGAATATGTAGTTGGACCATTGGTTTTTTTTGGTATGTTGGAATTAATAGCATATGAATTTTCTATTATTTCCTAAGCAAAATACGTAAGGACCATAGGGAAAGCCTATATAAATAGGGCTTGGGTGGTTCATGAGACACATCTTTATATCTTCATAGTTCATTGAGAACTGAATAGCTTAAGAGCTAATTCTTTTTGTATTGTGAAGAGGATTTCCACTTGATTGATAATACATGGTTGGGTTTTATGCTGGTGCTTTCCCCTGGATATATCTTGTGTTATGTGTGATTAATTCTCTTGATCAGTTATGCATGTTTCTACTTGATGTTGCTCATGAATTTCGATTATGCTTCCGCTTAATGTTTTGTAGAAATAGAACAAGTATTATGCTTTAGGACATTGCATATATCGGTTTGTTCTATAGGTGAAATTTTCTACAAAGCCTTCAGGTTGCTTCATGTAGATCTCCTATTCTAGATCCCTGTGAAGAAATGCTGTCTTCACATCCATCTGTTCTACCTCAAAATCAAAAGCAACAACAACAGATAAAAGTAATGTAATAAAATTTACCTTGGCAATAGGAGAAAAAATATTACCAAAATCAATTCCCGACACCTGGGAATAACCTTTTGCTACCAAGCGAGCTTTTTATTTCTCCACCTTTCCTTTTGCATTTGTCTTCTTCTTGAACAACCATTTGCTACCAATGGGGTTCCTTCCAACCGACAACTCCACCAGATCCCAAGCCTCATTTTTGTGCAAAGATGCCATTTCATCAACCATGGCCTCTTTCCAAAGTTTTCCATCTTTTGAATCTACTTCTTCCTTCAAAGTTCTGGGATTATCATCAGTAATAGATAAAGCAAAATTTGAACAGAAAGCAGATGGACTATACCTTTCTGGTTTCCTTCTTTCTCGAATTGATCTTCTCACGCCCAGAGTTTGTGGCTCTTCATCTTCTGATTCCTCCTCTGCTGTAGAGTCTGATTCTTCCTCCTTTAGCTCAAGCTCTATCTTCTCAGGTTCCTTTGGTTGGAATTCATGTTTAATAACATCTTTCACCTCTCTGAACACCACATCTCGGCTGTACACAACCTTCATTGTTATTGTGTTCCAAAGTTTATAACCCTTTAAACCATCCTTATACACAATAAAGATACACTTTTCAGATTTACTATCCAACTTGGTTTGTTCCTTTGGAACATGTACATATGCATCACATCCAAATACCCTTAGATGTGAAAGAGATGGTTTATTACCAGTCCATACCTCTTGTGGAGTTTTATCCTCCAACGCTAATGAAGATGATCTGTTGACCAGGTAACATGCTGTCTCCATAGCCTCTACCCAGAATTCCTGTCCTAACCTGACACCACTGAGCATGCCTCTTGCCCTTTCCATCAATGTCTTGTTCATTCTTTCTGCAACTCCATTTCGCTGAGGTGTATATGAAGTAGTCTTCTGCCATGCTATACCACACTTCTTACAAAAT
Source organism: Pinus taeda (assembly GCA_000404065.3). NCBI lineage: Eukaryota > Viridiplantae > Streptophyta > Pinopsida > Pinales > Pinaceae > Pinus > Pinus taeda. The sequence goes on along the minus strand of APFE031047854.1, from coordinate 12,476 downwards.
TCTTCAAATTCCTTACTGCAAAACTCTCCACCGTTATCTATCCTCAGTACCTTTATCTTCTTTTTTGGTCTAGTTTTTCACCAGAGCATTAAATTCTTTAAACCTGTCAAAGACTTCAATTTTCTTCTTAAGGAAATATCCATGTATTCCTTGAGAAGTCATTTTTAAATGATACATAGTACACAGACTTACCAAGTGATGGAACCTTCATAGGTCCAAATACATCACCATGCACAAGCTCTAATATTTGTTTCGCCCTTTTACCACGAGAGGGGAAACTCACCTGATTCTGTTTCCCATATACACAATTTTCACAGAAATCAAAATGCAGAGAGCTATTACTCATACCTTCTACCATACCTTTACCATGAAGTATTCGAAGGCCCTTCTCTCCAATATGTCCAAGCCTTTAATACCACAACATGGTCTTCTCTCCAGAGACCACTAGATTTTCTGCTCCACTTTTAAGAAGCATGAAACTGTTGCACCCATCAAGAACAATGTTACCTTGTAGATTGTACAAAGTTCCAATTCAAACTCCCCACATCAATACCATTGCCCCCTGAACCATCTTGCATGTATCCTTCTCGAACACTGTTTTTACACCTGCATCATCTAGCTTGCTTACAAAAATTAGATTCCTGGCTAATGCAAGAATATGTAGAACACCCGGAAGTGTTCTAACCCTTCCACCTTACAACTTCAACTTTAATTTCTCATGACCAATGATTCTAGCCTTCCTATCACCCCCCAAGAAGACACCACCACCATCATATTTCTCATACTCATAGAACCACTCTCTATGGGGAGTGAAGTGAAAGGATGCACCTGAGTCAATCAACCATGCCTCATGATATACATGTGTACTTGAAGAAGCCAAGTCTACATCCCCACCTTCGTCTGAGGTGGTTTTCACCTCTACATAAGGAGCATCATGAGATACCTTTCTTTTGTCAGGAGCTTTAGATTTACAGTCCCTTTTGTAGTGCCCTTCCTTTTCACGTTTCTAGCACACTATCTTTATAGGTTTTCATGGAGATTTAGATCTCCCTCTAGATTTAGATCTCCCACTTGATGATTTATTTTTGTTTATGTTCTGGGACTGTCCTCGTATAGACAAGGCATCACCATTCTGGCTCTCCATATTTTTTTTATCTCATCTCCTTTGTCAGTAAGGATGAGACTATTTCATCAAAATGCAAGGCAATTGCATTGCTACCTATTGCAATGACCAGACTATCCCACAAATCTGGTAGAGAACACAACAAACTAATGCACTTATCTTCATCTAAAATTTTGATATCAACAGATGATACTGACTTACCACAGTATTAAGCACATTCAGATGCTCTATCACTGAGTCTCCATCTTTCATCCTCAGGTTATACAACTTTTTCCATAGGAACAATTTATTCACCAGAGACTTAGATTGGTACAAAGTCCCTAACTTGTCCCACAAAGCCTTCACCGTAGCTACCCTTGATACATTCAACAATACTAAATCTGAGACACACAATCGTATTGTGCTCTTTGCCTTCCGATCCAACTTCTTCCATTCTTCATCGAACACTCCCGTTGGTTTAGTCCTAGATCTACCACGATCCAGTGATCTTTATCCACCAACATATCCTCCATCTTGAGTTTCCATAACTCAAAACTCTAGCCATTAAATTTCTTGATCTCTATCTTTCCACTGCTCACCATCTTCTTTCACCACCAGAATCAATCCCATAGATCTTGCACTAAACAGGGTCTACCAAGGGTCCTAGTGAAACCCCTCAGCAGCAAAGGCGTCCCCTTGAAGCAAAAACAAATATGATACCAAATGTAGGTTTTAACCCGATACATAAATTACCTGCATACGAATTCTAAAACACAGAAAGTAAACAATGCGAGAGCATAACACATAAAACACATATACATAGATATTTTCCCCTGGATCGCAAAACCGAGACTACTAGCTTGATTTTTCATTATGTTCCTTTCAATGTTACAATACTTATTTATACATGCTGAAGCATCCAATACCATGGACCGAAAACCATCACATTCAAAACCATGGACTGAAAACCATCGCGTCCAAAACCATGTACAAAAAACATGCACAAAACCATAGGTAGGTCCGCCCAACCAAATATAGGGTCCAAAACCAAAATTTTCTCGGGCGCTACCCCAGACCCCATAGAGTGGGGTTACCTGTACCCCTCAAACCCCCTGCGACTTCCCCCCGCTATGCAATCAGCGCAACGAAGGGGGGCTCTTCCCCCCTTCTAACCCCCTGGTTAACTACGTGGGCTAGTCGTGGAAAGAATATAACACCACCCAACAGGATATACAATAAATCTAAGAGGTGGATTTCTCTTCGTCGGGCCTTGTAATAATGGGTTGGGATATGCGGTAAATCGTTGTGAGTGGGTCTTGGTTTAGGGCCTAGTGATTTGGTGTGCATTGGGGTAAAGCCTGAGGGACTAGGAGATAGGAAAATTCCTGATGGTGTAGGTGGAGAAATCCGGTGGCATCCATGCTTGTTTGGCCTAGTGATCGGGTGGAGATCATGGTAAAGCCTGTTAATAGATGTTTATTGTGTTGGTCTAGTGATCAAGGATGGATTATAGTAAATATTGGTTTCTATTGATGAGGGTGAGGTGGTTTAGCCTCGAGATGCCCTGGTTGGTTCATTTGGTTTGAGTACCACATTCATGCTTGGAATATGGCATAAGGGTGAACGGATGAAGAGAGATTTTGCTCAACCATTCTATGGTCGGGTGGAACGTGGTAGTCCCATCCCAAGATTGGATTTTGCATCATCAATATTGCTATTGCTATTATGCTTGTTATGTCTATGTTTTACGACAATGGCGATGTATGGATCTCATCATGTTTTTACTTGTAAGTGAATTGAAAATGTATCTATGACGTAATAGATGATAATTCAGCAAATGATATAAGGTAACAATGCTGCTTAGCGATTCTCAGATAAATATTAGACCCATATGCTTAAATATGTTGTTTAGAACTGTAGATTGCATTGATGCCAAGTGTTTGATAGAATTCTAGTCTTGTTTGGGGATGGTCAGGCCTAGTCCTAGAGTTAGTTTTTGGTTTATTAGTCTTGTCATCATGTGTTTAATGGATTTCGGAAGCAAGTATTGGGCTTGAAAAGTGCCTTAATTCCCACTAAATCTTGCATAGGTCTATTGTAAATAGTCCATGGACACAAACATGTAGGCTTATGGGTGCATCCAAAGCTCTCTCGACGTTGGCATGCCCATAGTATGGGAGCGTCTAGAGGTTTAATAACTTAAAAAATCAGTGGGACCCAGTGGCATGATACTTGAGTGGTTGGGATAGATCTTGAGAGTGTTGTAACTTGTTGTTGATGTGGAAGGTATGTTTGAGATGTTTTTGTCAATTCAACTTCCTTAAGGTCACCTAGGAGGTTGAGTCATATCCTAGTAGCCTCTCGTCACATGTTTACCTCAGTTGGCCGATTACTTGGGTAGATGTGGGAGAAGGGTGTAATCTTTCATCTTGATGTGCATTTGGAGATATTTATCCTCCAAATCACTGAAAAAATATCCATTCCCCATCATATGGAATGAGGCATTGTTGTCCAAGTACCAAACGCTCCCCATCACTGAGCTGGCTATGCATGCAATGTGAGTAAAACCAAGCTTGAACTTTGAAGCCAAAGATTCACCTCTTGAGGTATTATTTCTTGTCTTCTTGTGTGGACACTTCGTGGCATAATGCTTGAATTCATGATAATGAAAGAGCTTTATTCTGGACAAGTCTTTCTTCTTGCCCCCTTGACTAGATTTTGCTTTTGATTGGGGTTTCTTCCCTTTTCCCTTCTTTATTTTTCCATCCAAGGCACAATTTTCTTCATCCTTGCCTTTGAATGAGGTCCCATGTATGGTATTTCACCTTATTTCCTCCTGTACCAAATCAGACCATAGGCGTTCCCAATTTGGTAGTTTCTCCCTCCCATTCACCAAATCTTGTTAGCTATGCCTGCTCTTGGGAAGTTCTAGAAGGGTTAGGCTTACCAAATCATCCTCTATAACAATACAACCAACTTGACCAAGTTTATCATGAAATCGTGTGAACTTGCTTAGGTAATGTGGAATTGTCTTGTTCTTCTGCATCTTGATATTTCAAAGTTTTTCCTTGAGTGCTAACTTCCTGTGATCACAACTATTCTGGAACATATCTGTCGATTCTTGCCACATTGCATACGAAGTATTTTTCCTGTGGATATTAAAGACAATATGGTCTTGTCCCTCCAATATATTTTCCTTGCCTTGGTGAGCATCAACTGCTACATCCTGAGCATCAACTACTACTGGTTTTAGAATATCATTATTGAGGAATTCCTTCAATCCATTATCTTCCACCACTGCCTCCATGCGGTCCTTCCAAGCAACATAATTTGATCTTCCCTCAAGGGAACACTCAATCCTTAGTCCATAGAAATCAATCATTCTAGCTCTAAATAATTGAACCTACAAATCTGACCCTCCTACAATAACAACTTCGAAATCTCTGCTTTACTGTGAATCCGACTCTGATACCATGTAGAAATTAATGTGTAGATTTGAAACTGCTCATAAAATTTACTAAATCACAAGAATCAAAGCTAATCTACTGATTTGCAAAATTTAATTCACTATCTAGGACACAAATCATAGACATACAAAAGGAAACATCACACATGCAAAAATATTTATCTAGGGGAAAAGAACTGCTCAAAACCCCTTCCTATCTGTATTGCATTAATCGGAGAATAGAGATGAAATACGAATGTATGCTCAAGCCTGAGTACACCCTGCAAGTGATAGTCTATCCCTCTACCTTTTTGACTGACCCTGGCCAACACTTAGCCAATTTACTGACTGACTCTGACTGCATTGTTTAGTAGAGATCAAATAAAAGGTGGTAGGCGGCTCTATCGTGAGTATCCTGTATAATTTTTGACCGAAAGTATATAGAAAATATGATGGTAGGTTAACCTAATAATGCAATATCAATCAAAGCAGAATACTATAAACTACTTCTACTATCAATTTGTGGAAGCTTAAAGACCGAGCTGAACAATATAACCAGAAGAAGAAGAATCAATCACACAAGACACATGAAAATACTTTGGGGAAAACCTCAGCTAAAAACCCCACTATCTATATTATCATACAAGTGGAAATACATAGGAATTATACAAAGCCTTAGCTCTCACAGCTAGCCAGATCTCAGTACAATCCTCACAAATGCTCACAGGAAATCTAGGCTTCTCTCCAACCTTCCTCTCTGCCCTGCAAGCTGCTATTTCCTTGCACTGTTCCTTTGGGATGATTCTCCCATTACGAAGTGTAACACTCTCTCACATACTGTTAGAACTACACAAACTTCAAGGAATGATGCCTTGATTGCATGCATGAGTTTTCTTTATAAGGAAACACATGCAACTGATAGTACATTGTCCTTGACTTTAATCTTAACTTGGTCTTTCTCAAAATAGACCTTCAGAGTTTCTGATGAGGGAATATTCAGTTAACTGGAGTAGCACTAGTTGAGTGCATGCATATATCAACTAACTGTTAACTCTCTATTAGTTCCTCAAACAATTTGAAACTAATTTAATTGGACTTAACTCTGTAAAATGAGGTAACTAATTACAACTCAAATATAACTCAATCTTATCTCCTTAATTTAAGGGATAACTCTTGCATGACTTCACAAAGACTTCTAACTTGAATTTATCCAACTAATTAATTCAAAATGAATTAATCAATTATTTCTAAGTAGTTGTTAAGACTAAATTCGATTTTAATTCACAATTTAATTCAAGGACAAATTAAATTGGAATATTCTTGTTGCCACATTTCAACACTCCCTCTCAACAACAAAGGGATTATCTACCACCCCGATCCTGTCTCTATGGAACTCGAATTTACACTTTGACAATGCCTTTGTCAAAATGTCAGCATCCTGCTTCTTTGTCAAAATATACTGCAACAACATGATCCTCCCATCATTAGTAGCTTGCTTTACCTTGTAAATCCAATGGGAACTCATGACTGACTTATTCTTCGGTCTCAGAACCACGTCCCAAACACTGTTATGAAATATGGAGTCATACTCCTCCACCATGGAATCAACGCAAATCGACTGCGGCACTGCTTCCTCAAAGGAAGATGGCTCGGTCTTAACACATTCCCCAACAAGGGCCATGTGTCCAGTATAACTCTCAGGTGACATAGTAATAAAAATATGGGGGCGATAGGGGCACAACAATATTAATAAGGGATACAACTACAATAGTAATGGGGTAATCACTAGTATTATTGGGACCTATCATGCCCCTCTCCTTCAAAACAAGTGTTGTCCTCAACGCTTGAGTAGTTCTGGATGCTTCTGTATAAAATTCTCATCCTTCCATGTGGAATCTTCAGCGGATAAGTTCTTCCACTTGATGAGATACTTCGAAATTGATCGATTTCATAGCTGTCGAGTTCTTGTTTCTGTGCCTGCTTCCGGTTCCAATATAATTTTTCCTTCCTCGTCAAGTTCTGGCAATATTGTTTGAACTGGGAGCTTGTCGCCTATAACCTTCTTTAAACATGAAACATGGAAAACTGGGTGCAATCGAGAAGCTGCAGGAAGCTCCAATTTGTATGCATAGTACCAATCTTTTGCAACACCTTGCACGGACCATAATACTTTGGTGATAATTTATTATCCTTCTTAGCTTGCTTGAGGGACATTTGATTATATGGTTGTAGACGTAGGAATACCCAATCACCTACATCAAAACTTCTTTCGCTGCGATGTTAATCTGCCTGTTGTTTCATTCTATTCTGTGCCAACACGAGGTTATCCTTTAAGAGTTGGAGGACTTGTTGTTGATGTTTGATGTGATGTTCCATTGCCTAAACCTTAGAATCTTCTCTTAATATGATGTGATATATGGTGGCTGGTACCCATAAAGTGCCATAAATGGGGTCATTTTTGTTGCTGTATGAAAGGAAGTGTTATACCACCATTCCGCCAGAGGCAACCATTTGACCCATTGTGTCTGTTTACCAGATACAAAGCAACGAATATATCCTTCCAAACATTTGTTTACTATCTTAGTTTGCCCATCAGATTGAGGATGATAAG
>APFE031047851.1:50581-69431 GCA_000404065.3 Pinus taeda | reverse complement strand
GATATTACACTCTCCTCCTCTCAAAATTCATGTGGCTTATCCGATATCCCTACTTGCTTAAGTACAGTTCAAGACCTTTCAAATTTTACTTTCACTAAATAATAGATCCTAAATTTTGAATGGTATATACAATTACATGTGCATACTCACAGAGGCACACAAGCCTCAATATCACATGTACATTCTACATACATATGCATTACAGGGGTCAATAGGTTATTACATTCTCCTCCATTCAAAATTCATGCGGCTTATCCAATATCCTTACATGCTTAAGTACAGTTCAAGACCTTTCAAATTTTACTTTCACTAAATAATAGATCCTAAATTCTGAATGGTATATACAATTTTAAAGTTTGATGAAACCAATTTCAAATATCTTGAAATAATTAATAGCAATATTATACTTTAGGAATTTAATATTACCATCAATTATCAATGTGATAAACTCCTTACATGTCAATTTTATCTCATTCATTGACATGGCAGTCATTAACATAGAGAGAGATATTTTTTCTATACACTAAGACCCTTTTCAGTCACTTAAATAGACCTAGAAACTTCCAAAAAAAGTTCCCAAAACGTCACTGAAAAATGTCAGCTATACTATATGGTGATTTCGGATTTGGTAGCACTGTACAACATGAATGATGGAAATTCCAATTCTTTTGGTACTAGTTTCCACTTTTCATGACATTTCCACTTCTGATACATGACCATTCTAGGCGTTTCTTGCATCTTGGATTAAAACCATATGCTCCAAGTATAACCGAACCCAAGTAACCATAATCAAACGACGAAACATTAGCATATAAGCGGATGCTAAATTAAATAAGCCTAAATTATAAAATTCTGCAGAAAAACACTGCTACTAGAAGTGGTGGCAGTAAAGGGTGCTTGGTGAGACACAGGGTAGTCAAATCTAATGTTTAGCCTACCCCATTTGTTAAAATTGGCAACTAGGGCCAAACTCCATGTGGATTACCTTATTTATGGCTTGTGATATTTTTCCTAGATTCCTCTCATCGAGAGGTGTAGGATTGATCTAAAGATAATCCGATTCCGATAAGTATTTATGGAGATATGAATTTATTTTGATTATGGACAAATTGTCAAGGTTGGCCAACAAACTTATGTAGGCTTAGAAGCCCAACAATCATGTCTATTCAACCTCAACGTTTGCATATAAATACAAGGACCATTCTCCTCATTTGAACAATTCAATTCACTCATCTTCTCTCTCTCTCTCCCCTATGCATAAAAGGAGCCTCTCTCTCACACGTGTGGCTGAAAGGAAGATGTCCTAGGGCAAGGAAGACGCAGGAAGAAGGACGCTAGGGCAGCAGGTCATCTCTTTGACCAATGTTGACCAAGCGTTGACCTTCCAAGAGTGCGGATTGGGTGTGGTTCCCTCTCCTAGGCAGGCCGCAATTTTTGGCACGAAAATCGAGGTGATCTAACCTCTGGTTTGACCGATGTTGACTGTCCTAGTTTAGGGTTGCAAGTTGACTTCAGCAATCTGCAAATTGACTGAAATTTTGGGCCTGTTCAAGGGCTATTTCTTCAGGCTGTTCGAGGACAAGTTGACCGGAAATTGACCAAGTATTTTAGAGGTCAATTTCAGCTATTTTGACCAAGTTTGACTTTGTTGATCTAAGGTTTGCTATTGTTGATATAAAATTATAGAATTCAGATTTTGTACTATCTCTCTGCTAAACTATGGAAGATAAAAGAAGATTTGATCAAAGGGTTTCCTTGCATTGGGGTTTGTCCTTGGCTAGCCGCTACATCTTGTGTCTCTTGTCTTGGCTTGTTTTTTGTTGATCATTTAATGTTCTATCTGCACTTTACTTAATGTATATGTGATTGCTAATCTGTGGCTAATAAGAAGAAAAATAAGTAAACTGCTCTAAGCATAGAACATACCATAAATTTAACATGGTATTAGAGCTGAGGTGAAGACAAAGCCCAAGCAAGAGCAAGAGCAAGAGCAATCACCGAAGAGAAGGTTGGCAAGACTAGCTTAAAGAAATCATGGGGTCCTCAACACACTTCCCTGCTGAAGACAAACTCTGTGAGAAGTCTAACTATCACGGATGGAAGATGACTCTCGATCTAACATTAGAAGAGCAGGAAGTGTTGGACCATGTGAGAGGCGGGATTGTTGAGCCTCCATCAAATGCATCCGCTGCTGCTAGGAACAAATGGACCAAGGGAGAAGTCAAAGCAAGGAAGATCATTCGGGACTCTATCGACAAACGCTTGGTGGCCTATGTTTCTGAGCTGAACACCTCCAAGGAAATCTATGATAGACTGGTGAGTTTATTTAAAGTTAATGATGCAAATCAAGTCTTGTTTCTTATAAATAAGCTGAAGGAAATTAAGAAGGGCAAAAATGACAGTATGCAAGCATATTTCTTAAGGATCACCGAGATCAAGAATGATCTCCTATCTATTGGGGAAGTAATTCCTGACAGGGAAATGACACTCACAACTCTTGGAGCACTGCCATCTGAATGGTATATGTTCAGGAGTACTCTTCTCAACAATAACATAATTCCTGGATTTGAGGAATTAATGGCCAAATGCATTCAAGAAGAAATGAGGATGGAAGAGCAAGAAATGCCCATACTTAAAGGTCATCCCTCTGCCTTTTCTTCTCATACCAAAAGAAGAAACAATTCCGGGGCTAAATTCAAAGGCTGGACCAAAGGGTGGAAGAAAATGACGATGTTACAATTGCAATAAAATAGGTCACTATGCCAGGGAGTGCCCTGATAAAAGGGACTCACACCAGGACGATGATCAAAATAACTCTCAAGGCAATCAAAGGAATGACAGGTCAAATGGTAGAGGTAAAAGAAGTGTCGGAAATCAAGGAAGAGGACAACCATTCAAGAAGGCAAGAAATTCCAGGTATGAATCTAACATTGTTAACAATAAGCAAGATGAATATTATCTACCAGCAGCTCTATCTACTACTGCTCCCCTGGACTCGCTGGGAAATTGGCTTATTGATAGTGGTGCCTCAAGGCACTTCACTGGTTACAAGGAAGCTCTCTATGATCTGATAGAGAAGGAAACTAACCTGGAAATTGTTCTTGGAGATAATTCAAAATATCTTGTGAAAGGCGTAGGAAATGTTACTCTTCAATTGAATCAGGGTAATACCATCCACTTACAAGATGTATTATATGTACATGATCTCAAAAAGAACCTGGTGTCCATTTTGGTAATGGAAGACAAAGGCTACAAGGTGGCCTTTAGCGATGGCAAGGTACGTGTATGGAAAAAGAAATTTAAAGATGCTTTTACTCTTGGGTTTCGAGATGATTCATTATATCAGGTCAGTGGAAATCCGCTGGGTGTCATGTCTTGTGACACATCTCTTCACTCCGAACTATGGCATCGAAAGTTTGCTCACCTTCATTATAAAGCTCTACCCGATGTAAGAAAAATGGTGACCGAGATGCCCGAGTTCAGATTAGAGCAAGAAGGTGTATGTCTAGGATGTGCCGAAGGGAAGCTCAAAAGGGGACCATTCCCCTCAAGCCAAAGCAAGACCTCCGATATATTGCAGTTGGTTCACTCAGACATGTCGGTATGATGCCTGTGAACTCTTTGGGAGGATATTTATATTACCTCACTTTTACAGATGATTATTCTCGCAAGACTTGGATATACTTATTGAAAAAGAAGGATGAAGTGTTCTCCTAGTTTCGGCACTTCAAAGCCTTGATCGAGAATCAAACCGAAAAGAAGATCAAGATCTTAAGGACTGATAATGGGACTAAATATGAATCCAATGAGTTTCATGACTTTTGCAAAGAGGCTGGTACTACGCTGTATACTCCTGAACAGAATGGTGTGGTGGAAAGGAAGAATCGTACAATTGTGGAAGCTGTCCGTGCTACGCGCCATGATCAAAAACTTCCGAAGTTTCTATGGGCTGAAGCTGCAAATACTGTCGTATATGTACAAAACCGATGCCCTCATCAAGCATTGGGTTCCAAAGCTCCCGAAGAAATGTTCACTGGTAAGAAACCTAACGTATCTCATTTAGAATTTTTGGAAGCCTGTATATTTTCATGTGCCTAAAGAAAAAATGAATAAATTGGGTGCATTTGGAAAGAAAGGAATCTTCGTGGGCTATAGCGGAAATACTAAGGGCTATAGAATCTATGTAGCTGGTCAAAGGGAAATCAAGATTAGTCATGATGTCACCTTTAACGAAGATATGGCTCTTAGCAAGGTAGACAATCTTCCTACTTTAAGGGGATCTAAAGAAGCTGACACCGGGGAACCGAAGGAAAAAGAAGATGAGACGATGCCCGATGTGGAAGAACCTATGGATCCTATTGATCCTCCTCCGCAAGAGCTTTCCTCTTCTAGGAAGAGGCCTTCATGGCTTAGGGGGACACTTGATGATGCTGAAGGACACATTGCACCCTGAGGAACCTTCCGTGAAAGTAAGAAGCCGAACATGTATCAAGGATACCTGACCATCATGAGCACGATCATCCAAAATGAGCCTTCGTCATTCACAGATGCCGTCAAGCATCAAGTATGGAAGGATGCTATGACCGAGGAATATGAGTCCATTATGAAAAATGATGTTTGGGATGTGGTCCCCAGACCCCTAGACAAAGCAATTGTCACTTCAAAATGGCTTTACAAGATAAAGCATGCAGTTGATGGAAGTGCGGAAAAGTATAAGGCTTGTTTTGTCGCTCGTGGCTTCTCCCAGAAGGAGGTATAGATTATGACGAGATATTTGCACCTGTTGCCCGATATACCACCATCCGCTCGATCATAGCCCTTGCTGCTTCGCAAGGATGGAACCTACATCAAATGAATGTCAAGATTGCGTTCTTACATGGTTCGATCAAAGAGGAGGTCTATGTGGAGCAACCCGAAGGATTTGAGATTTATGATCGAGAATCTCATGTGTGCAGGTTGAAGAAGGCCCTTTATGGGTTAAAGCAAGCACCCCGAGCATGGTATGAGAGGATCGATAACTACTTGATGAAGCTGGGATTCACTAGGAGTGAAGCCGACCCTAACCTTTACTTTAAGGTTATAGATGACAAGCCTCTCATATTGGTGCTATATGTTGACGACCTCTTTCTAACAGGTGTAGACCCTCTCATTCACGAATGTAAGAGGGAGTTGGCTTTTGAATTCGAGATGAAAGACCTAGGACTTATGCACTATTTCCTAGGACTGGAAGTCTGGCAGAAACCAGGTGAGATTCTGAAGGAAAATATGTGGTAAAGATATTGGAGAGATTCGGCATGGTGGACTGCAAGCCCGTAACTACCCCGATGGAGCTTGACTTCAAGAAGTTAAGCGGTAGTGCTGTCGGACCTGTTTTACGAAATGCTACTGAGTATTGTCAACTTGTCGGAGCATTAATGTTCTTGGTGAACTCTCGTCCGGATATATGCTTTGCAATCAACAAATTGAGTCAACATATAGTTGAGCCTCACCACTCACATTGGATTGGTGCCAAGAATCTGTTGAGATATCTTCGTGGCACAATCACTCATGGGTTGTGATATACTGCTGGAGATGTGAGACTACTTGGGTATACTGATGCTGATTGGGCAGGCAGTCTGGTGGATCGAAAGAGCACTTTTGGGTGTTGTTTCTCTTTGGGATCTGCCTCGATATCCTGGATGAGTAGGAAGCAGAAGTCAGTGGCTTTGAGCACTGTCGAGGCAGAGTACATTACTGCTAGCATGGCCTCTTGTGAGGCAGTCTGGTTGCGAAAGCTCTTCAGTGAGCTGTTTGGATTTACATTGGATACCATTGTGATTCTGTGTGACAACCAGAGCGGGATCCGTTTATCAGAGAATCCCATATTTCATGATCGCTCCAAGCATATCGATATCAAGTACCACTATATTCGAGATATGGTGCAACGAGGAGCAATAAGGCTCCAACATATCGATATAGATGAACAGGTCGCCGACATTTTGACAAAGCCCCTAAGAAAGGTCAAATTCCTGATTTTCCGAGAACGACTTGGTGTCGTTCAAAGACCCTCTTATGAGGGTCGAGTATGATGTATTGAGCTCTGGGAGCTCCAGGGGGGTGTTGGGTACTTCTTGGAGCGACATGTGACCACAGGGCGACTCACCATCACCTGGTGGTGCACTATGTACAGGGTAAAGGTTCAACCTTCTCCTGTGACGCCCCTTGGCGACTGTGGAACAGGATGATTAGTTCTCTTGTGGGCTAGGATGATTCATTCTCCGTGGCGACTGTGGAATATGATGATTAGTTCTCCTGTAGGCCAGGATGATTAGTTCTCCGTGGCATCCACTGGACAGGATGATTCGTGCCCTGTGGATAGGATGATTAGTTCTCTGTCCAGGCATCCTACCCATGCAGTCCGGGACTCATGGGAAGTACCTCTCATCTGATCAATGAGCAGGGAAATGAGGATAGGGACCATAGTAGTACTATCGATGGATGCATCGCTGTATCTACCGTACTCCTTATGCTAGGATGACCTCCATTGTTCTGGAATCAATAATACTGATTTGGGATCAGTGAGAGTGGTTCACACTTTGAGATTGACTTTTGGTCAGTGGAGGATGGTATGATAAATCCTCGATCATTTCTTCTTCTTCATAGTTCGAGCAGAGCAAAGTAGAGCAGAGCAGAGTGGGGTCAAGCTGTACAGGACAGTGCATTTAACGGATTGCAGATGAAGTTCTCCCTAGTTGAGAGGGAGTGTTAAAATTGACAACTAGGGCCAAACTCCATGTGGATCACCTTATTTATGGCTTCTGATATTTTTCCTAGATTCCTCTCATCGAGAGGTGTAGGATTGATCTAAAGATCATTCAATTCTGATAAGTACTTATGGAGATATGAATTTATTTTGATTATGGACAAGTTGTCAAGGTCGGCCAGCAAACTTATGTAGGCTCAGAAGCCCAACAATCATGTCTATTCAAGCTCAACATTTGCATATAAATACAAGGAGCATTCTCCTCATTTGAACAATTCAATTCACTCATCTTCTCTCTCTCTCTCCTACGCATAAAATGAGCCTCTCTCTCTCTCACACGTGTGGCTGAAAGGAAGATGACCTAGGGCAAGGAAGATGCAGAAAGGACGCTAGCCTGCTAGGGCAGCAGGTCATCTCTTTGACCAGCGTTGACCAAGCATTGACCTTCCAAGAGTGCAGATTGGGTGTGGTTGCCTCTCCTAGGCAGGCCACAATTTTTGGCATGAAAATCGAGGTGATCTGACCTCTGGTTTGACCGGTGTTGACTGCCCTAGTTTAGGGCTGCAAGTTGACTTCAGAAATCTGCAAATTGACTGAACTTTTGGGGCTGTTTCTTCAGGCTGTTCGATGACAAGTTGACCAGAAATTGACCAAGTATTTTAGAGGTCAATTTCAGCTAGTTTGACCAAGTTTGACTTCGCTGATCTAGGGTTTGCTGCTGCTAATATAAAATTACAGAATTCAGATTTTGTACTATTTCTCTCTGCTGAACTATTGAAGATAAAAGAAGATTTGATCAAAGGGTTTCCCCGCATTAGGGTTTGTCCCTCGCTAGCCACTACATCTTGTGTCTCTTGTCTTGGCTTGTTTTCTGTTGATCATTTAATGTTCTATCTGCACTTTACTTAATGTATATGTGATTGTTAATCTGTGGCTAATAAGAAGAAAAATAAGTAAACTGCTCTAAGCATAGAACATACCATAATTTAACACCATGTGAATAGTTATTCCAGCTTAGTGCATGAATATCTATACGTATCATCAGCCTCCAATTTGTCTCGAAAACAATTTCTCTCTGAGTTGAAAATTCCTTCTGTTGTATGTTTGTATCAGTGCAGAGTTCCTAAACTACTGGAGTTGGTTTGGAGAGCTATAGGGTGCCTGAAGGAAGCTGTTTGACTGGTGGAAGCCAGAAGAACCCTTGTAGGTATGGGTTCACTATGGTGATCATAGATGATTTACATATTCATATACAGAAGAGTGCATATGGGTCTTCCGTCAGATAATTCATTATACTGGATTTCCCTTGTAATCTGTACTAGAACATAATTTCAGAGAAAATGGTACGGGAGATTGACATGAGGCAAACCTCAAGCATTTTTGTCAAAGCTTGTCTAAGCTAAAGCAAAAAATAGCTACCTTGATTTTACCAGAATGATTTAATGGGAGGTCCAAACTAATGAATTTGCCTATCTATATTTCAATGCTTTCATTTCAGGATCTCAGGGAGTATAACTCCAGAGGAAAAATAAAATCTGCTTTTTCATGAATAATTTACTTATGATGTACTATCATATTATCTTTATTCTCGTACATAATACCTTGAAATGCTCTTGTATGAGAAAATCTGATATCAAATTACTGCTTCATTTAAGTCATCAAAAGTGACAAACCTTTTCATTCTCCTTTGTTTCTCGCACAAACTTCTGTCTGGATTCCATCGCAAAAAAATCTACCAAAAGCTAAATTTGTCTGCATTTTGAGTCATCATTGAACATGCCATATTGTCAATTTAAAAGCATGCCATATTATCAGTTCATCTATTGGGGCAACTCTACATGATTATTCAATAGGGTAGAAGGTGCCTTCAACTTGGAAATGGCATCCAAGTTCCTGTTTCCCTTTTCATATACTTAGTTCTTCTAACCTTCTGGTAACTCCAAGGATTCAATGAGATTTAATACTTTTGCACAAGAAACTCTACAAATTAAACTAACCTTTGGGGCTAAATATATATATTTTTGATTATTTTACTAGAAGGAAAAATATTACATTTTTTATTCCAAGAGAGTGAAAAACACATTCTTCAACATGGCATTATAGAAAATGGCTGAGAATAATCCAAGGATTTTCCTAGAATTTCAAAGTACAATGCTCCAAAAAACTAAAAAGACTCCTATAACCAAAAATTTACGTATCTTCAATATGGCCTCTAATAAGATCACACAATTATCTAAAAGTTGCCTCAGACTGTCCATAATGGGAGTAATAATTACATTCATCCAATAACAACGACATTTAAATTTTAAATTAATCAACCCTAAGTACATAGAAATCTATATGATATATAACAGGTCAGTATTATATTGCCAGCATAGACTCAATGAGATGTCCATCATCATAGTCCTTGAGCAACAGCAAGATACCAATATCTAATTGAAGTCCCTACTTGGCTAAAGATTCTGCTAAAATGTTCAGCTCCCTGTAGACATGTGTTAATGTAATATTTATAAACTGACGTGAGTTCTCCTTAAGCTGTTCTGCTAAAGCCTGCAAAAGTAATGCAATGAATAGCTTGTTCATCATTCATCCATTTAAACTTATCAATATAAATACTTTTTCAGCTTTTAATATGAAATTTGCAGTAACTGTTTTTCATATTGTCATTGGGCCACTCTCCAATGAATCCTCCCCTAGAGAAAAACTGAGTTCTGATCTTGGATGTACTGCAAACCTTTTCTCTCAAACTGACAATCCTAGAAAATATGTTTCGCTGTCTTGGAGTGCTGGCAGTCCGTGCAATGACCATGAGAAATCCCACTCTTGGCCAACTTGGCCTTGAAAGGAAGCCCCTAATAAATAACCAATCATGTAAAAACTCTAGCTTATACGAAATCCAAATAGTCCACCCACAATGGAGCCAAAGAACCCACCTGTTCTCTGAATTAGTGGAAACCCAACAAGCATTGAGGATCAGGAATAGAGTAAAACTTCCTAGATTCGTATCACTGAAGAGGGAGACCAAAGCTCCAACCTCAATCACAGCAAAATGTCCATTCTATAGCAATATTCATCTTATACACATCCTTTTGAGGGATGAGCCCAACCGGCTCCATGATGGATGGACAAGATCTGAGGGTGGAAAAGATAGGGCAATGAATATATATCAATAACAACAACTCAACACTAAAAACAAGTGAGTAGTTCGAAAGATACGGCAATTTGGAAAATGTTACTTAGTAAATGTCAAATTCCCGAGGGGTTGAAACCCATATTTCTATTTATTGAGAAAATTAATTTCCAACAAGCTGGAAATTAATTATTCACTTCAAATAGTGATGAATTATTGCCGTTGACAAGAGTTTACAAGCACATACCTTTTAGGCTCAAATCCTTGGAGGAGGGTTTAACTTGTCATTCAAATCCGTTGCTGTAAATTGTATTGCAGACTTGCAAAATCTTTGGACAACCCCTTGAATTTGCTTTAGATCAGCTTTCCTACACAAAAAAAAAGCAAACTATACCTTTCTTGGGCCAAATGGATAAGATTCAAACATAACCCAAGTGATAAAACTAGCTGAAAAATAGAAATTAAGCTCAAATTAGTGAAATGTTTGTGGTATTTTATATTTTTATATTTTATAAAATAGAAATTTGGAAAAAGTTTTGCATTTTTGAACATTGGTTGGTGAGGTGAGGCTTACCTTGGTGTTGCAAATTACATTTTTTGGTGCAGGATTACAATCACAAACCCTTCTAAGTTAGCCTTATATTTTTGGACTAAAATGTGAGTTTGGAGTTGAAAGACTAGTCGCCCTCATGCTAGTCTAAGATGATGTACCAGTGTCCAAATCCAACTAGGAACGATTCCTTCTTGGAATACCTCTGGCCATTGGATCAATTATGGTGTTAGTAGAGATCTTGTCATTGAAGAAGGAAGTCCAACTATAAGATTTTGATAACCCTAATCCAACAAAGAGAAATTGAGGACTAGCACCCTAGCCTTCCTCTTCCACGTGAATATATAGCCCCTCAATGGATCGATCCACAAGCTTTGTGTAATTTGTAAAAACCCTGCAAAAATCTTACGAAGTGCAATTTCTACATGGCTAAGAAGATAGGGAATAGAAGAACCAATCCACAAGACAAGTGATTGCACCAAAAGTTCTTATAATGGCATGATGATCTTATAATTCACAAGAACAAATGGAATGAGGGATTAGCTTTATATAATTTTCTTTTAACATCTAGGTTAAAACCCTTTCCCAAAAAAATGATTTGACTTGTCATTCTCAGTTTGGAGACTAAGTCTTTACAATGAAAAATATTTTTTTCACATTAGAGATAACCCTATAAAGAAGTAACCGCCTCCTCTTACATTTACCCACTTTTACAAGTTCTCTAGGGTAAACATGAGATGAGTGTCACTATGATATGACTCGACTTCCAAGTTCCAGTTATGGAAATGGGGCTTGTTACCGCTCAAACTAGCAGGGGTCCTAGGAGGGAATCCTAAAGGGACAATTGCTAGGTCAAAGGGCAACGATGGAGCAATAGCCCACTGTCACCTCAGCTAATGTTCCCAACTCTTTACAGACTTTTATCGATGGGAGGAGACCTAGTATGATAAGGATCACAAAGATGAATAGATCAAAGATAGGATGAAGGGTGATCCTAGAAGCCTATTCACAAGAGAGGCTCAAGATTGTGGCTTGCTTGTCTTGGAAGACAAGATGGAAGGTTCTTTGGGAAGGGCTTGGGGAGAATTTCGAGGGTTAGGTTTTGAGTATGTCTTATAAAGGAGATTCCTAAGCCCTATAATTCTTGTGGAAATTTGGGTTCTAGGTGATCTTTGAAGAATTAACCTTGATAGTGCATGGGACCACACGGGACCAAGTGGACCCGAGATTAGGTCAAGAGGATAGGATTTAGTAACCAATGTTATACTCGAACTAATTATGGAGGGGAAAGGGACCAGGAATGATTTTTCAATGAAAGGAAATGCAAGGATCCTAGTGAGGTTTCTAGCCTAAGGGCAACAAAGGGCAAGAATTGGTCTTCGAGCTAGGGCGTGTGATATCTCAAGATCCCACTGTTGGAATCTCATGAAATTTGGAGGGCTTTTTGAGGATAGACCAGTGCAGTTGTGGACCAAAAATCGAAGTATTTGAATTGCTAGATTGTCTGATAATTGATGCCCTAGGTGACTTATGTAGGCTAGGCCTAGAAAAAGAGGGAAGGTGAAAGAAATAAGCTTTAAAGTGATCACTAGAGGAGGACCAGTGCTTTTTCCTTTGGGAGAGACGGAGTCATGGAAGATTTAGAGTTTGGATTGATTTCCACTTGTCAAGGAGGCCTAAAAGACAACTTCGTTGGGCATTAGGGCTTAATGGAAGTAACTTCAAGGTCATTTATACTTCGTTCAACAATAATTGGTGACTTGTAAAGGCAAGGATATCTCTAGGAACATTCATTCATTCAAACATGGCCCAATCATGATACAACACTATTTAGAGATTTGATTTCCACAGTTTCATTCCAAGAAAAGCAACAAATTAACCCTAGAATAGCAAAAATCCGAATATCATGAATGCAACAAAATAAAGAATCAAAATAGCATTAACATAGTACTTAAATGTAAGAAAAATATATCCAATCACCAATATATGCCAATCATAGAAGCTCCAAGACAAAGAAGAATAACCAAACATCGAAATTCATCCATTCATCCAAAAAGTCTCATCCTCAAAAGATACCGAAAATCTCACAAGAAGATATGATCCAATCCAAGTGATGATGCTAAAATGAATTCACATCACTTGTATTTATACGCTTCTAATGAGTTTGATTTAGCTAATTAGGCCTACATTAGCCTCTACAATAAAATAATGTGCAAATTAACTAACTTTTGGTGACAAGCCCACCAAACTAGCTCATAAACAAAAGAATAAGCCTCTCAAGAGGTCTAATAATGAATAGTGCATGTCATTGGGCCTTGGAGGAGGCTTAATGGAGTCCATATGTGTAGTTGAACTCCCAAAAGCAGTGGACAAGGGGTTGGCCCCTTGTAATAACCTGTGGTGCTCCAAATGACATGTGGGGGCACACAAGTGTCCTCATGGGTCTCCAAACAAATCAAAGATGCCTGTAGATCGTCTGCAAGGGCTAGGATGATGGTTTAAGTGATGCAACATCATCGTGCAAGTACCGGATCCTACCAAGTGTATGGTACAACTATGGGGCCAACTGGGCATGATGGATTAGGTGCATCTTCCTCGTCCAATAAGTGAACCACAAACAATCTTTGAATGGCTGTGGGGATCCCTGGAGCATTGTCTGCTGCTGTGGAGGCCCATGGCTTTCTACACACACCCTACATGTGCCAATTTAATCCTCTGGGTTCAGGACCCTGTATAGGGAGACCAAACCCAAATGGAAACCACCTGCAATCCTGCATAAGATCCAATGCGTCCCTGTGCCTTCCAACACACCAAGTCATTAAAGAAATCGTGTAAAAGAGTTTATAAACCATGGATAACAAGTGAGAACTTCATAATGGCATGCCCTTCCA
Source organism: Pinus taeda (assembly GCA_000404065.3). NCBI lineage: Eukaryota > Viridiplantae > Streptophyta > Pinopsida > Pinales > Pinaceae > Pinus > Pinus taeda. The sequence goes on along the minus strand of APFE031047851.1, from coordinate 56,118 downwards.
TAGTGGGCTTTGACATCTGCTAATGTATCCTAGCTCCAAATTGGGTTAATCAAGCATCCTATTAGGTGGTTTCTACCTCTAAAGGGGGTGGTATGTCTGTGGTACATCCTTTAAATAGTGGTGGCATGTGGCCTAATGATGGAATGGAGTAGGGAATGAAAGGGGCAACCTGGATCACATGCCATGGTGCAAGGGTAGCTAATAAAAGGGAAGCCCACACTTGGGTAAATAATGTGTAGGAGGAGCAATCGTGGTGCATGAGTTACCCCTGCCTTAATTTTTCCACCCTTCTTCATATGCCTTTTGCCTTTTTATGATTTTCTTTGGTTAATTGCGCGGGGCTCTAGGTAACGAGAGCATGATGCGTAAAGTATAACAGTGGATACCCCCTTATAAGGTTGGGCAGTTCATCACCCATCAGGGGTTGGGATATTCATGGGTTATTGAATGATAAAGGAGGCTCATCAAGGGCCATGTAGGAACTAGGGTGATGGCTATGGAATGGGGTAGAGCTCATGTCATGGATTTTTCCCACGTGCTAAATGCTTTTGTCTCGGCCATCTTTTACATTCTGTGGTACAATTTTCTATTGAATGTGGCTAATTATGCTTTTTCTTTTTCTTTTAGTTGCATCAACCTCTGGCATCATTCCAGACCCAACCCAAGATGTGGGGCAAGGGGAGGGGGTGGCTGACCCTATGTGGACCCAGGTGGGAGGAGAGATGATTGGGGGTGTAACGAGTGGAAGGGGAGTAATATATGCGAATCGGGGAGCAGGACCATGCAACCAAAATTAGGGTTTCCCATGTAGTACCATCCCTAAAACCAATAGTTCAATTAAAGAGATCCACGAGACTAGGGTGCAAGGTTAACATCCCAAAAGAGACCTAGGGGACAAGAGCACAGACCTAGACCACTCTTTTCGTCGAATCCCCCCATTAATCCATGCCCAAAGTTTCCATGATAAATAAACTAGAGTACTGAATTACCAAATAGCAAGGCATACCTTTAGGTTTGGGAGACCCACCTTCAAACATACAATCATGATAGATGGGTGAGGGACCACATGGTTGGCTCAGGTGGCGGAGAAATGGCACATCGAGCTAGTTGGTGGCCGCGAGAAACTATTGGCTGCCGGTTGAGGACCATCATGGAGAAAAAGTTTTTTGCTAGGGATATCACCCACAAAATGGTGGGTAACATCTGGCTCCAATTGGGACATGATCTCTCGGAAAAGTGGGCAAAGCTACTTGAACGGGAGGTCATGAGAACACCATCAATCTCTTGGTTACCGTAGATCTGTTTCCTGCACATATGAAAGACTAAACTCACAGGGCAACATGTTTTTATGGTGTCTTATGATCATCCATGCTTAGTGTTAGGCCGTAAAATCAACAGAAAAATAAAAATATGTAAATTTTAATCTAAATGCAGCTAATCTACCATGAGAATATCATATGTCATTAGTTCTAATGCAAAAATCAGCATGCAATGCATCCTACCCTAACATACATATGGTACAAAACTAATACTAAGTGCAATCATAAAGCCAATGCAACCAACATATCATCAAATCAATATAAATATGTCGGCCTATATGATTACTCATGTAGCAAATGCCAAAGCGAATGTGGACAGAATCACATGGATGATAAGGCCAGTGGGAGGTAGGAAAACAGAATGGCCACACATGGATGATCACGTGAGAAGAGGAAAGAAAAGGATGTAGTCTAGTCCACAAGATCCTCTCCTCTAGCCAAAATATAGAGATGTCAATGATGTTGAAGAATCTAGGGTAATTAGAGTTAGAGTGATTCTTCTTTACATGATAACTATTTGTGAGGTGTTTCAACTTATTCTTCTTATTTAATCTTCACTTGTTATTACTAGAGTGTGTCTTCTTTAGTTCATCAAATAGTTACCAAAAACAAAGAGACAAGAACACACGATGTTGGCTTTCTGCCAGGGCCAAAACCTCTCCCTCTTGGAGAGGAAAACCCACACAAAATTCTTCTTATAGAGATTCCAATTGACGAATACCAAGACCATGACCCTTGACCTTCTAGCCCACTCCAAGACCAAGACACCAATCCTCTTCTTCATTAATGTTGCGATCATCATCACTGTTGCTCCATCACCGAGGTATTCATCAACGAGATCTTCATATTGAAATATGTATAGGAGAGCTGCATGTAGATTCACTGGTATCATGACAGTCTCATCATCACTGTTCCTTCACCTTAATGTATGCCGAGATAGTGTGTTACTATGAGATCCTTCCATCATGCCGAGACAATGTGTCTTATAATAGGATTCCTGAGATCATCCTTATCACTGCAGTTATGACTGTGTGTTTCTTCCAACGAGATCTTCTCTGCCACAATGACACTGTATCGTTGTGCCACTGTAATTATCTGAGATATCTACACCCTTGTCTGAGATTCCTGCAATCCTGCACTTGGCCGAGATTCCTGTAATCCTGCACTTGTCCGAGATTCACTGTGCCATCCGAGATTTGTACTTACTGTGCCATCCAAAATTGCAGAGTAATCCGAAGTTCTGTGCTTCCTGTGGTGACCCCAACAGGGTATTTATAGTTGTCATGTCTCCATAAATAAGCCGACATTACAATATGAAACGTTGTGACTATTAATTGAGCCGACATGATATATATATATTGAGGCCGACATGACTGTTCTGCTTATCGTTTTGCTTGCAGACTTCTTTGTGCTTGTCTTGGAGGATTGTGCTTGGTCTTGGAGGGCTAATCTAGTCACTAGGTAGACTCATATACATTACATATATGCTCAAGAAGAGCTCTTTGACTCTTTGACTTTCCTAGACCTATGAAATGAGCAAGAAACTCATTCTTATATTTTACAAAAATAATATTTCTTTTTCTTGACAAGTACAAAGATCAAAATTACATTTGTAAATACTGAACCTAGTTACCAACAAATGATTAGGCTCATAAACTTTTGAAAGATGGCAACCTCGGGCATATTATTTCCATTATGGTCCTTATCATTTATGTCATATTTTATGGCCTCTATAATATTATGATTAGTAAGCAAGGGAGACTGATGAGATGGAAAAACACAAGCAGGTTGCCCATGATGATCAAACTGAAAAGGGGGGATTATAAATTGATCATGATCTTGAGGGTGTGTCAAAGGAGATAAAGTATAGTCAAGAGGGGTTCTTCCTTGAAACCATACTTAGAAGGGGGAAAGGGCTCATGGTCACTCAAGATCATTTGAAAAGGGGCAAGGGAATCACTTATGGAAGAGTTGAAGTGATGAACAAAAGGATAAGGCAAAGGGGAGGGTGAAGTATTATATTCAACGGGGTTTTCCTCCTCAAAATCATCCTTTTCATGTAAGGGAAAATAACGACCCTTCTTCTCAAGGGTATCGATTGATATGTCATCATAAATAATGCTCGAGAGAAAGGGGAGACCACTCTCAACCTCATCTTCCTTGTCGGTATCATAAATGGGAGCACAATCAAATTGAGGACCAACAATTTCCCATTTCTCCTTTTCAATGTGGAAGTAATCTTCAATGTCATCTTCCAAGGGGCTAATGGGGTCACCTTCTTCAAGGTTCTCAAAAGGAGATTCATTGAGAGTATTATCCTTGAGAAAGGTAAGGTTAGTCTCAACTTCACTTTCCATGGACTCATCCTTCCCAACACGTGTTCTTAAAATCATTCTTTTAATCATTTGGACCCAAGGAGGATTCATCTTCCCATTCATCACTTACATTCTCAAGGTCTTAATGATGCTCAATGAAGCCTTCCTCTTGAATGCTCAATGCGGGGCATACTTGAAAATGCTTAAGAAAGCCATCAATGAACTCCTCAATAGATGAAATGCTCCTAGGTTCGTGATTTTGCAACCATGAGTTATGACCATAGAGAGAACTAAAGAATAACAACATAAGGACATCTTGGTGGACCACTTTCTCCTTTGAAGTATGTGCATTAAATCTTTCCACATGGTCAGTTGCGGAGCTTGGATTGCCATCAAACATGGGTACGTCATGTACCATCCTTCTTGTGACATGATTGGGGTGCCCAAGGACGCTAGCGATGTCCAAAGTGGGAAAATCATCAAAGAAAGACACCCTACTTTGGGTATACATGTAAATTTTGTAGGAGTCGCCAGGGTGATTTTAAAGATGCCTAGAAAAATGCTTGCTTCACCCTACAAGCATCGACCTTAAAGTTCAATGAAGAACTAGGGCTTCGTTCTTCCAATGGAGTCGCCAATAATTATATGTCAATGTGTTGTATGGGGAACAAAACGCACATTTCGTGTCCCTGGCAACGACGCCAAAATGTTACCGCTCAAACTAGTAGGGGTCCTAGGAGGGAATCCTAAAGGGACAATTACTAGGTCAAGGGCAACGATGGAGCAATAGCCCACTGTCACCTCAGTTAAAGTTCCCTATTCTTTACGAACTTTCATCGATGGGAGGAGACCTGGTATGATAAGGATCACAAAAATGAATAGATCAAAGATAGGATGAAGGGTGATCCTAGAAGCCTATTTACAAGAGAGGCTCAAGATTGTGGCTTGCTTGTCTTGGAAGACAAGATGGAAGGCTCTCTAGGATGGGCTTGGGGAGAATTTCGAGGGTTAGGTTTTGAGTATGTTTTATAAAGGAGATCCATAAGCCTTAGAATTCTCGTGGAAACTTGGGTTCTAGGTGATCTTTGAAGAATTAACCTTGATAGTGCATGGGACCACACAGGACCTAGCGGACCCGAGGTTAGGTCAAGAGGATAGGATTTCACAACCAATGATATACTTGACCTAATTAGGGAGGGGAAAGGGATCAATGAATGAATTTTCAATGAAAGGAAATGCAAGGATCCTAGTGAGGTTTCTAGCCTAAGGGCAACCAAGGGCAAGAATTGGTCTTCGAGCTAGGGCTTGTGATATCTCAAGATCTCACCGTTGGAATCTCATGAAATTTGGAGGGCTTCTTGAGGATACACCAGCTCAGTTGTGGACCAAAAATCAAAGTATTTGGATGGCTAGATTGTGAGATAATTGATGCCCTAGGTGACGTATGTAGGCTAGGCCTAGAAAAAGAGGGGAAGGTGAAAGAAATAGCTTTAAAGTGATCACCAGAGGAGGTCCAGTGCTTTGTCCTTTGGGAGAGATGGAGTCATGGAAGATTTAGAGTTTGGATTGATTTCCATTTGTCAAGGAGGCCTAAAAGGCGACTTCGTTAGGCATTATGGCTTAATGGAAGTAGCTTCAAGGTCATTTGTACTTCGTTCAACAATATTTGGTGACTTGTCAAGACAAGGATGTCTCTAGGAACATTCATTCATTCAAACATGGCCCAATCATGATACAACACGATTTAGAGATTTAATTTCCACAATTTCTTTCTAAGAAAAGAAACAAATTAACCCTGGAATAGCGAAAACCCAATATCATGAATGCAACAACATAAAGAATAAAAATAGCATTAACATAGTACTTACATGTAAGAAGAATATATCCAATCACCAATATATGC
>APFE031047851.1:17029-45171 GCA_000404065.3 Pinus taeda | reverse complement strand
CTTGCCAGTGAGAACTATTCCCACCATGGATATGATTGAATGCATTCTGTAAAAAAATAGTTTTGCTGATAGAAAAAATACTTCTGCCAATATACAGTAAAATTGTACTCAAAAGGGCATTCTCAAAAGATTTCAATTTCACCATGTGACCCACATAAATCCATCATTCTATAAATCCACCTCATATAAATGTCAGTGGTTTTATATACCAAAAATAGTGGCTTGGAATCCTTTATATATATATATCAGTGTTATATATATATACCAAAGAAAAAAATGATATTAAATATACCAAAGAAAACACTGCGACGCCAGCGATTTTGGTTGTTTAATGCATATCACAGTCAATAATCAATCATGAACCGCGAGCTCTACAAAGTTCCATCGTAGATAAAACCATGGAGCAGCAACGACATCACAATTTGGGAACCGTTCCATGACTTCCATACCCTTTCGACTTCTTCAAAACTCAATTACTATATCAGCGTTCAAAAGTCAGTGACAGCGTTTAGAACTGAGACTCGGCAAACGGTGTGTGGGTAGCGTAAATGTAAGGGAACGTTCAACTATATGCAACTGATGAGCAGCGTTATTCTCGTCCAACCTGCATTATATACCTATCATACTCTGATACCAAGCTGAGTGAGAAAACCGTAACAATGAATACAGAGCAGGCGGGTGGTAACAAGGGAATAAATGATTGAGAGTATCAATGTTTACAAGGAGCAAAACCGAAAGACAGCATCGCATGAAGCGAATTGAAACCACGACTGTTTCAAAAGTTAAGTTTCATTCTTGGAACACGAATTCTGGGTTCATGGCGGTTAACAGAGCTCACGACAAATTTTGTTAAAAAAAGAAATCAACGCCAAGAATCAGAGAAGTTCAGAGCAGAGAAATCAATGGTCGAAGCCAAGGCGAAACATAATTTGATACGTTGAGAGAAAATCGATTAACGACCGTTTGAAGACCCACCCTCATAGTAACGACAATTGTGTTATAGACGAAAGTCAAATTGGCAACCACGTAAGTGTGGAACAGGCAGAGGAATGTTTCAGCGTGGAGCAGCAATTCATTATGTATCGTTCAGGTGAATGCACAACGCTTTTGAAACGTTTATGAAACCATGTCAGAATAGCTTGGACAACGTTGGCAGTGTCAGGCAGAGGAACGTTTGCATCGTTCAAGTGAATGTCAGGCTCAGGTCTGTATAAAAGGAATATAGCAGACAGGGCGCAACTAATTGTATGGAGGAGCAACGCAGGTATATGAGAGCAGACAAGGGAGTTACAAGGGACAAGAGCTAAAAAGGAGCTGGCTCTGATACCATGTCAGGCCAGGCAGTAACTCCATTAAGCAAAAACTGATTCGCATTTTCTATTCCATCAGGTAGGTCTGTTATATACATGAGGGAGAGACTGTTTAGTTCATCTCCCGATGACTGTTCATATTTCTCATTTATTTATTTACATATATTTTCCCAATCACAAGGATTAGGTGTCAACAAAGAGTACAAACCTAGACCACTCTTTCCGCCGAATCCCCCCATTAATCCATGCCCAAAGTTTCCATGATAAATAAACTAGAATACTCAATTACCAAATAATAAGGCATACCTTTAGGTTTGGGAGGCCCACCTTCAAACGTACGATCATGAAAGATGGGTGAGGGACCACATGGCTGGCTCCGGTGGCAGAAAAATGGCACATTGAGCTAGTTGGTGGCTGCGAAAGGCTGTTCGCTGTTGGCTGAGGACCATTACAGAGAAAAAAATTCTCCTAGGGATATCACCCACAAAATGATGGGTAACAGGGCCTACAAATCGACAACTTACAACCATCCCTCAGGGACTACAAAACACTAAGGAGCTTGTAAGCCACCCTAGGTGATCAATCCCTAAGCTGGAACCTTTTTTCACTGACTTAAATCCATAACCGCACCCTTGATATAATGTGCATGTGGTTATGAGGCTATAAATGCACTCATAATCCTGCTTCCATGCAGTTATGACCCAGAATCCTCATTTTGGTGCCAACGGTCGCGAGATTAGTGCCACTTTTCAGGCTAACCTCCAGACCACAGCCCAGAACTGACTATAACTTTCTAGAAGCATGAAAATTATGATAACAATGCTAAACAAATCAAACTTAATCAAGATCTTAACCAATACATGCCCAGTACATGATGGACATTTCGTCAAACATATGGCAAACATACAAGTTATAGGTCATGAATGCATATTTGATCATAAACTAATAATCTTCATCTAAGAATCACCAAGAAGGCTTTATGACCTCTCTAGTTAGTTGCAATAGAACTTGTTATCTCATGCTTTCATCAACCATTCAATAACTTATCAATCATGAATAAGATCCATAGATAGAGTACATCATATAACCAGATATATAACCAACAAATAACCAGAATAGAAACCATGGCAATTTAGCCATAAGATCACCATAATAACCAATGTAAGTGCTCATAAAATTCCATGGGAAAATAGCTCATAATGACATATGAAAATACCAACCAAAGTTAGGGACTTCCACATACCACCCGACCATAGCTTATGCTGAACCAAATTTCTCTTTCAACCAATCAACCCCGCGCTATATTCCAAGAATGAATATGGGATCATAAGAGTTAAACCAAAACATAACCAACCAATGCTCTAGAGGCCAAACCACCTCAACCCACAACCACAGTGATTTCACCTATATGGTCCAGAAATCACTAACCACGACCAGATCAGTCTCTACACAAGCTGTCTAGGGCTCCAGGAACTAGTAACTCAACCTCTAGGGAACCCGAGCTGTTCCAGGGCTCCAGAGCGGTTGTCCCAACCCACAGACTCGAGGGACTAGTAACTCAATCCACGGCCTCCAGGGAACCCAAGCTCTTTCAGGGCTCCAGAGAATTTGTTCCAACGCACAACCATAGGGAACTAGAGAACCAACCAGAAAATCCACAAGGGGAACCCACTACACCATGGCTATCCAGGAAATGGCAAGGCGAGGCTGAAACCACTGTCAATTCATGCAAATTTCCATGCCAATGACAACACAAAACCAGAGAATCACATGCATGTATCATGCATCCATAAACCAACAAGGAAATCACACATACAACCTGTTACCTGTAAAGTATCCTTGTTGTAGCTGCTGATCCAACTGTGTCCCCGCGTTTCCTTGCTCTCGTCGCTTGTCCTTTTCTTGCTTTCTCCAAGTCCAAGTGAATACTAGAGTGCTCCAAGAATTCTCTAAGTGTGCAAAGAGTGTATAAGAGAGAGAATGAAAGGAGAGAGCCAAAGCTGAACTGACAAAAGATGGAACTGAGAAAAATTGTGAATTATTTCTCTAATGCCTTTTTATCATTGATGTCTCATTTTTCTTCATTTTTCCTCTAATTTCCCTTGCATGCAATTTGTGTCTCTTCACCTTCCTTTTCTCCTATTTTTCCTCATTTCTCACAATTAAATGCAATTTTTTTCCTCAATGCCTTTGCCAATTTCCATAGCCGTTATTAAATGACAAGTGATGCCCACTATAATATTTGCCAACCATTCAGCTTGGAATGTGTCCCATGACCTTGGTTTTATTTTATTTACATGGAAATTAACCAGGGGTTGTTACAAACCCCTCCCCCTTGGGGGAACACCATTCTCGGTGTTCAATAACACTTATAACCAACAAAAATGTGTTGTTGATGGAGCTTTATAACACAACACGATGCAACATTTACGTCATACCAAACTGCTAAAACCATGAACACCATACTAATTATTGGAGCTTTATAACACAACTCGTTGCACTATTTACAACATACTGCTTATTGGAGTTTTATAACACAACTAATTGCAATATTTATAATACACATATGCATATATACAACAAAATCACATATACCAAACACATCTACTCAACCAACAAACAAAGAAGGATACAAAGCCCGCATCTGATAAACCATCTTCCATGTAGCTTCATTGGGCCCAAAGTGCTTCCACTGTAGTTTAACTTGCTCGATTGCTCGGTTTCGGAGCATGAGTTGTTTACACTACAAAATAAATTGAGGCTTTGGCTGGAACTCTCCCTCTAGTTCCACCTATAGTACAAACCAATCAATCACATGATCACCATCCTGGACATATCTCTTAAGCAATGAAACATGGAAAACATCATGGACTTTCACTGTTGGCGACAATGCAAGTCTGTAGGCCACCGGTCCAATCCTCTCAAGGATCTCAAAGGCTCGCAATACAGAGGTGCCAGCTTGACACGTAATCCAATCCTCAAGGAGCTACTATTGGGTTTGATGTGCAAGTACACATGTTCCCCAACCTGAAACTCCTTGAATGCTCTATGCTAATCTACATAACTCTTTTGCCTATCCTGTGCCGCCTTTAGATTCCCCTTGATAACCTGCATCTCCTACTCCATCTTAGCCAACATATTTGGTCCAATCAATACCCTGTTTACTAGATCATTCCAACTGATAGGAGTATTACAACTTCGCCCATAAAAAGGCTCAAATGGACTCATCCTCAAGGATTCCTGATATCCATTGTTATATACAAACTCTACGAGTGGAAGATACTCCTCCCGCTTCCTCTGCTGATGCATGACATACATTCTCAACATATCCTCAAGAATCCTGTTAACCCTCTATGTCTGTCTATCTGTTTGTGGATGATAAGATGTACTGAAGGCTAACCTTGTCCCCAAGCCTACAAACAACTCCTTCCAAAACTTGGAAGTGAATTTAGCATCTCTGTCTGATATGACTATCTCCTCGATGAAGATCTAAGCAACCTCACTAGCTAAATTTGTAGACTTCACTGCAATGAAGTGAGCTACCTTGCTCAACTTGTCAACCACAACCATGATGGAATCATGCTGTCTCGATGTCCTCGACAAACCTGTAATGAAGTCCATAGAAATGATCTACAATTTCCATTCTGGAATCGGAATAGGCTTACATAAACCAACTGGATGCTTACAATCAGCTTTCACCTGCTGCCAGTCCAAACATCTAGCAACAAACTCAGGCACCTCTTTTTTCAAGTTCGGCCAATGATAAATTTTTTTAATAGTTGTCAAAGTCTTCTGGCATCCCGGGTGGTCTGAATATGGCTTGACATGAAACTCCCTCAAGATAAACTTCTTCAACTCACTGCTATCCGACAGATAAATCCTATTCCTGAATTTGACCAAGCCATTTGCCGTGAGGTGATACTCCTCATCCCTACACCTTCACCCTGCTGCTGTAACCTCTGCTTTAGCTGCTGGTACTCATCATCATGTTGCCCCACCCGCAAGATCCACTCCTACAAATCTGTCCCATATGAACTCACAGCCGAAATGTGATTCACCTGCACTCTCCTATTGAGAGCATCCACAACCCTGTTCTCCTTGCCCTTGATGTATTTGATCTCGAAATCAAACTCACTGTGGGTAGCCAACCATCTAGCGTGCCTGACATTCAGATTTAGTTGGTCAAATAAGTACCTCAGTTCACTGTGATCATTCATTAGAACAAACCTCTTGCCAAGGAGATAATGCCTCCACATCTTCAAAGCACGAAGGATAGCTGCCAACTCAAGATCATGAGTCACATAGTTTCGCTTGTGCTCATTATTTCCTTGACTCATAGCATACCACTTGTCCCTCCTGCATTAGGACTCCACCAAGTCCTTCCTTGCAAGCATCTGTACATACCATGAACTCCTCGTCAGGATATGCAATCTTCAAGACTAGAGCATTTGTAAGCAAATGCTTCAACTGCTCAAAGATGACTGCACACTTCTCTGTCCATTCAAACTTCTTCTCTTTTCTCTGCAAAGATGTAATAGGATAGCCAATCTTTGAGAAGTTCTTGATGAACCTCCTATAGCAACCTATTAGTCCCATGAATGATCTCACCTCATCCACATTCCTAGGAGTTGGCCACTCCATGATAGCTTTAATATTTTCTTGGTCCACTGCTATCCCTTCCTTTGAAACCACATGTCCCAAGTAATGAACCTAAGATTGAAAGAAACTGCACTTGCTGAGCTTGGCATACAATTGATGCTCTCTCAACAATCTCAACAATCTCAACACACTGTTCATCAAGCACATGAAAGTGGCTGGAGCATTATTAGGACCAAAAGGAACCACTACAAACTCAGAATGCCCATACTTGGTACAAAATGCAGTTTGTAGATCTCATCTTCTTTGATGCGCACCTGGCGATATCTTGATCTCAGATCAATCTTTGAGAACATTGTTGCTCCCTTTAATTGATCAAACAAGTCATCAATCCACTGTAATGGATACTTGTTCTTGATGGTCACCTTGGTCAACTGCCTGTAATCAATACACAATCTGAGAGTCCTTCTTCCCTACAAACAACATTGGTGCACCCCAAGGCAATAGACTTGGCCTTATGTATCCTTTATCAAGCATTTCCTTAATCTGCAACTTCAATTCTGCCAATTCTAGAGTGCTCATTCTATAAAATGCCTTTGATGCTAGTGATGCTCTTAGCAACATCTCAATAGAGAAGTCCACTTCCATATGAGGTGGTAACTCTGGGATATCCGCGGGAAACACATCTTGAAACTACTACAAACAGGATACCTCTTCAGGACTTTCTCATCTTCAACATCCTTCCCTTTATCACTAGAAATATGTACTGCAAATAATAAACATTTTTTCCTACGACTGCACTTTGCTTGCATAGCTGTAACCATTCTCACCAATGTAAGATTCTTCTTTCTCTGCAAGATTCTTCTTTCTCCATCATCATCTATGCACTCAATAGCCTTGTCATAGCAATCCACCTTAGTCGTGTGAATAAATAACCAGTCCATGTCCAAAAACATACTATATGAACCCTGTTACCCACCACTTTGTGGGTGATATCCCCAGGAGAAAATTTTCCCCATGATGGACCTCAACCGGCAACTCCTTGCAGCCTCTTGCTAGCTCGTTGTGCCATTTCTCTGCCACTTGAGCCAACCATGTGGTCCCTCATCGACCTGTATTGATCGTATGTTTGAAGGTGGGCCTCCCGAATCTAAAGGTATGTGTAATGACCCACCTATAATGTGAATATTAGCATGCATATAATAGCTACATATGCATGCATCGTATGCATTGCACTAGTATACGTATTAATTAATTATGAAAAGTCCAAGAAATGAATTACTGAGACACTGAGTAAATACCAAACTCGACAAAATATAATGTATATATATTAAGATGGGTTACTTACTATGAAAACTACCATTAACATATTATCCAGAATAAAAGTAAATACAAAGTGTTATACAAAATAAAAAGTAATTATAATATTATGAATATATTAACCAAATAAGAACGTTAGCATAATATTATATTAATTATTGTTAATTATTAAATATAATAAATAAAATTATATACTTTGTATTAATTACAATATAAGGAAAGTAAAGAAATATGATAAATAAAATTAAAAGAACATAAAACTATAACCATTCAATAAAGTCAAAGGGATTAAACTTGTCGACTAAGCATATCCTCTAAAGGTGAATAACCTACTTAATCGAATCTTATAAGATAAGGTTAACAGATTGGAGAACATGTTGAGTTACACGTAACAAAATTGATTGTGAAAAGGGAGTAAGACGATGATTTGGAGATATAAGGAGGAGGGGTGCAGCTTAGGAAAGGGGGGTCTTTGGAGGAAGTACAAGGAGGAATTTCTGGGAAAAGAAAGACGGGAAGGAGAGCATGAGATCTGAATCAGAGCAGGGGATTTGATTATTCTTGAGGCTTTTGGGCACGGGGTACCGAAATACTCCAATTGGGAAGTATTTTGGAGTTGAGTACCAAGGCGATGCTTAGCTTGGCTGGGAAGTTTGGTCTTTTGGTAATGGGAGCAGGAGCAAATTGGGAACGTCTTCAAGCTAATTTCCAGGTATTCCTCTATACTTAATTTTTCAAATTCTATATCTGGTTGATGATAAATTCAAGGTAAATTAAGGATTCTGGCATAATTGTTAGGATAGATATATCTATATTATGTATGTAAATGAGGACCTTACAATATGTCTTGTAATTTGGTAATTGAGTATTGGGTTACTTTTCACGGATACTTCTGGGCATGGATTGATGGGGGGATTTGTCGAAAATGGAGGGCTTAGTTTGTGCTCTTGTCCCCTTGATCTCTTTTGGATGCTACTCTTGGATCTTAATCCCATGGGATCTCCTTTATCGACCTTCTGGTTCTAGGGTGGTACTACTTGGGAAAACCCGACTTTAGGTGCGTGTTCTCGCTCCTTTATCTGCATATCTTACTCCCTTTACACTCACTATACCCCCATTCATCATTTTTCCCACTTGGGTCCACATAGGGCCAGCCTCCCTATCCCCTTGCCCCCACCTTGGGTCAGGCCTAGAATGATGCCTCGGAGGTTGAAGCAGTTAAAAGAAAAAGAAAAAAACATAATTGGCCACATTTAGCAAGAAATTGTACCACAAATTGCAAAAAGATGTGTAATGTCCCTTCCTAAATTATTTTGTCATAGGTTTAACCTCCCACAATTTTGGATAATTTTTGGTGACAATGGAACCCATCCAATTTCGACATAGGGACTTAGGGAAAAAGGGGCCGAATTATTTTGTTAGTGGAATGTGGGCGCCACCCACATGGGAAAAACGCACTTGGCCAAGTGTGGAATTCGAATGGCCTTGGAGGGGAAATTGAAAGGCTAGGAAGAGGGGCCCACATGGAGGAGGAAGGCCCACAAAATTATAAATAGGAGGAGCTCATCTACTCAAAGGGTCTTTTGTTTATCAAACTTATTTTGTTGCTCGAGCTGCTTAGCCGGGTTACTAGCTGTTCAACACCGAGTTTTCCAAGTGGGAGACTCAACCTTTTTCGGGGGACTTCGAGTGCCACCCTAGGAAGGTAAATCGTACCACCTTGGAGGAGAGCTGGAGGAATTTTAGAGCACATCATTCAGTCCTTGGCTCAGCTAGTGTGTGTTTTTGGAGGAAATAGGAAGGGAGCACGCAAGGATTGTTTTGGGGATCTTCCGGGCAACATTTGTCGGGAGAATTTTGGTAGTGAAGCTTCAGTGGAGGATCGGCCTTTGGGGAGAGTTTTAGAGCAGGAAATTGCCGCTGTTGGGCAGTTCGATTTGCAACTAGCTAGGCTTGCGTAGAAAACTTTCACTAAGCACACGTGGGAGCTTGGGGAAGGAGTTAGAGAGCAGGAGATTGTCGGGAGAAGTAAGGGAACCTTACAGGGGAGCATCTCAGCCTTTAGGAGTGATTTGGAGGACTTTTCCAGCAAGCTATAGGTAGGTTGTATTTCCTAGCACTTGGAGGATGACGTGGTGTTTGGAGGCTAAATTTCGGGGGTTAGAATTAGGCCAAACACTTTCTGGGTTTTGGTGGGTTTTGGTTGAGGAGCTTGAGGCTAATTTTGCAGCATTTTCTGAGCACCGGAGGTGGGGTTTCCAACAGTTCCTTTCCAGCAGACAGTGCAGATTTCTGGGCAGCGCAGAGCATCTTGGGAGCAACAATTGTGTAGTATTTGGACTGTTGTTTGATCAACTGGGTTTTGTCATGCTTGCCATTTAGGCAAGCCCAGGTGCACTTCTCCAACACTATTGTACTTGCTCCAAGGAACATTAATAAAATGGCTCAGATGGTTCTTATTTATGGCGTTTTTATGGTTGTTTGCTAATTGTTTGAATTTTTTGGTGTTGAATTTGTTTATTGCTTTGCATATCACTATTTATCCTAGATAGGAACATTATAGTGGTATAAGAGCCCAGATATTGGCTCAGCCGTGGGGGATTTTCCTGTGAGTGAGGAGGATCGACAAAATATCACTTACAGGAGGTAGAGTTACTGGAGCAGACAGAGGGAGCTAGAGATCACTCCAGACACAGAGGACTATGGGAAGGCAGTGGTAAGAGAAAACATGGGGGAGCCCAAGAGGAAAGAGGAGATTGCCTTTGATAGCCTCTTGAAGGCTCTGAGCGATTTGGCAAAGGGACAAAAGGAGATGCTAGATGAGATCAAAATGCAGACCGAGAGTGAAGCATGTTGATTTGGGGTAGCATGGGATGTGCTCTAGGCCTCAAATTTTGCAGGGAGGCTTGGGCACATGTATTCCAAAGAACCCAGAAAGCGTTTTGGGAAATTCCACCCAGAAACGATTTTATTAAAATAATTAATATTTTTTAATGGGATCCTAAGTCTAAACTTAGGAAATTAAAAATATTAATGGGTATTAATTTAATTGTGGGTGTAACTTCTAGAAGAAGACGAGGATCAAGCTAAAATGATCTTAGCCATTGATTAACTTTTAATTTGGGCCGTTGAATGTCAACGAGAAGATTACTTAAGGAAGCTTGAGGGTCATTTGGAAAATACACTGAGAGATCAAGAGATCGAATTTCTGAAGTGAGAAGTTCTCAGGAGGAAATTCTGATTGAGTAGATTTCTTGTAGTTGAGGGGTAGGAATAGTTGGGTTGGAGTATCTTCTCTAGAGCCCAAGATACGCAACAAAGAGAGGCAGAGAGACACCAAAGGGGTTGACGTTGAGCTAGAAGGGCCTACGCAGAGCTTGACGCTGAGCCAAAAGGGCTCGCGCAAAGGCAGCTCAATCACCTACGTAGAAGTTCAAGTTTTGTAGAGGAGCTGACATTTCTAAGCCGAGAGGGCTGGAAACTGCTTCAGAAGGCAAGACGTTTCCCAGTTGAACTGATGCAGAGCCTCAGAGAGCTCCACGTAGGCCCACACAGTTACTACCCAAGGGCAACGTAGTTGTAGCTGGGGATAGTTGATTCAGCTGCCGGAACTAGCCGGGATTTGCCGGGTAGAGTGAGGTAATCTCACAATTCTTCTCTGCCAATTTTATTTCTTTGTAACTGGATTGCCGGGAGGGCATCCAGAGTTGTATTAAGAAACTAATGCTTAATAATATAAAACCCTTACAGTGGCTGCACCAGTTTTCCCACATTAGGTTTTTCTAGTGACATTTGTCCAAAAACAACAATGTCAAGTGTGTTGTATTTTCTTTCTTGCTCAGTCTCTTGTTTCCACATAATATTTAATTAAGTGAAGGCTGTAGTGTATGTATTACGATATTTTCCATAGGAAACAAGAAGTAATTTATTTAAAGGAATTTAACAAATAGGAGTAATATCATCAGTTGATGCAGTAGGGATTCTAGTCTAGGAATTTTCACAAAGCACTCACTGGGAGTTTCTATTTGGAGATACTTTGGGGGCCTCACAACAGTTCAATCATCTTTCACTCACTGCACAACCTCCATCCTGTAGTGGACCAACTAGAGCCACACTACCTTCTTTCTTGCCTTTGGTGCAAGGTGAATGCGGAGGAGTTGAGGATCATTCACCTATGGGAGAGCATTTCAAGGAGTGGCAGTGCATGGGAGAAGATTTCAGAGAGGTACTATCTTTCAGAGACTTTTGCCAGCTCAAGCAGAATGAAAAGGGAAAAAATTATGGAGGCCAGGGCACGCAAAACTATGAGTTGCAGCGGACTATTGGGAGGATGTACTTCCCTATATATGATGGCACTATAAAGTGCACAACTCGGGCCTGGGTGGAGAAGCTGGACACTTATTTCCAGCTCAACAGGATGACAGAGGTGGAAGCCATCAAAATGGTTACACTACACTTGGAGGGGGGGTACACGATTGGTGGTTTCATGGCTTGTCTACTCTAGGGCATGCTAATGTGACTTCCTATGAGGATTTCACTAGGAGAGTGGTGGAGCATTTTGATCAGAGGGATCCGGAGGCTCACTTCTGAGAGCTGAGCCAACTCAGACAAACGGGTAATCCAGAGTAGTACTTATCAAAGTTTCTGAGAGTCTCAGTCATGATGCCGAATTTATCAGATGCTAGGAGGGTGTACACATTTATAGAGGGGTTGCTCGAGCCACTACGTGGACTGGTGAAGTCACGCAAACCCTCCATGCTACAGAAGGTCGTGACATGTGCTAGAGACTTACAGGGGGCCATCCCCAAGACACGAGCACCTTTTCCTACTCGTACTCCCTGCCATTAGAAGGGAAGTGATACTAGACCACTACCACAGAGAGTAGCCCAGGGACGTGGGCAACTCGACGATGAGACTAGGAGGGACCAAACTGTGCTTTATTTGTTGGGAGCCCTCGACACCAGGCCATTGGTGCACTATTGGCAAAGCCCATTATATTGAGGTCTTTTCGGATAGTGATCAGGAGGACGATGTGGAGTTGGAGTGTGGTGTGGGAGATAATGAGCGTCCGACAGAGAGGGGACCACCACCACCACCACCACACAGGGGAGCATCTTTTGCATCATTCGGGGGAGTCCTTGCTTCTTTATGCAGGGTCCCCAAATTTCTGACGATGAGGATCAAAGGCACAGTACAGGGGCAACGTGTCTCAATCCTAGTTGACAGTGGGGCTACGCACAACTTCATTGATGCCCAGAGGAGGGGCATCACCACGACAAAGTTTGAGGGTTTTTCAGTTCTGGTGCCGGGAGACTGGACTATGCAATGCACTCGGTATGTTCCCACCTTGACAGTGACCATGGGGAACTACTTGATGACAGACCACTTCTTCGTGGTGGACGTACCAAACACCAACATAGTGATGGGTGTCCAGTGGTTATACTCCCTTGGCTGAGTCACCACCGATTGGAGGAAGCTGGAGATGGAGTTCACCGGGCCGGATGGCTGGTGGTCCTTAGAGGCATGCATTCGTACCCTCCACAGACAATTTCCGCACATTGGATGGAGGTAGATTTGAGGCATGGAGACATAGCGTGGGCAGTAGAGCTGAGGATTTCAGAGTCTAGGGGACAGGCCCAATCACCACACCTAGACATGCAACCACTATTAGATAGATACTTAGTGGTATTTGGGGATATTCCACCAGGGCATCCACTAGACAAGGGATTCAAGCACACCATTGAGTTGGAGTCGGGTATGCAGGTAGTGATTACTGCCCCTTATAGGCACCCCAAGGCCTATAAGGACGAGATTGAGCCGACCATCAAGGAGTTGTTGGCATTGGGCCACATCAGGCTGAGTTCCAGCCCCTTTGCTTCTTCAGTGGTGTTGGTGAAGAAGAAGGATGGAACCTTACACGTGCATCGATTACAGAGCGCTCAACAGAAGACGTTGAAGAACCAGTACACCATACCACCCATCGATGAGTTGATGGATGAGCTTAGAGGAGCCAAGTACTTCTCTAAGACAGATTTGCACTCGAGGTACCATCAGATCGGGGTGAGGAATCAGGACATCCCTAAGACAACCTTCAGAGGTCATTATGGGCATTTCGAGTTTTTGGTTATGCCCTTTGGGTTGATCAACGCACCTGCCACCTTCCAGTCATGTATGAACCATGTGTTTTGGGGGTAGTTGAGGAGATTTGTATTGGTGTTTTTCGATGACATTTTGATCTATAGCAGGACTTGGTAGGAGCACCTAAAACGCCTGGAGGTGGTGCTGCGTATTTTGGAGGAACAACAATGTTATGCCAAACTGTCCAAATGTGAGTTAGGCCTGACTAAGATGCTCTACTTGGGGCACATCATTGGTGCAGATGGGGTGAAGGTGCATGAGGAAAATATACGAGCTATCCAAGATTGGCCGATGCCTAGAGATGTGACAGCGCTGAGGGGGTTCTTAGGCATCTGCACCTATTACTATAAATTTGTCAAGGGATTTTTGCGGTTGGCAGCACCCCTCACGGACTTGACCAAGAAGGGGGTTTTTTCATGGACGGATGGAGCACAATCATCTTTTGATCGCCTCAAGGAGGTGATGAGTAGTTGTCCAGTGTTGGCACTTCCAGATTTTACGTAGCCATTCACTGTGGAGTGTGATGCATCAGAAGAAGGGATTGGGGCAGTGTTATCCTAGGATGGACATCCCAATGCTTTCGAGAGCCGGAAGCTCTTACCCCATGAGAAGTCGTATTTTATATACGACAAAGAGATGTTGGCCATCATGCATGCATTGGCCAAATTTCGACAATACTTGGTGGTTAACTGATTCCGGGTGAAGACAGATCACAATAGTCGTCGCCACTTCATGGGGCAGCAAAGCCTCAATGATAGACAACAAAGATGGGTCAGCAAGGTGCAGGCCTATGATTTTGATATCGAGTATGTGCAGGGGAAGCACGATGTAGTGGCTGATGCATTATCTAGGAGACTCGCAGGCCTCTCACTCATGAGCATTTGCTACCATTGGAAGGCCTAGTTGTTGGTATATTCTAAAGACTGACTGGCATACGAGATCTTGGACGGGTAAACACACAGATGAGCACTACCAGGTAATGGACGAGGTCATATACTACAAGGGGCGCATATTTTTGGTACTGGGCTCGCAGTTGAGGGAGAGGGTACTCCATGCAGTACACGACTCGCCATTATCAGGGCATCAAGGGTTCAGGGAGACGTACATGGAAGTCAGAGAGTGTTTCACCTGGAAGGGCCTTAAGGGGGACATGTTAAGGTACGTACATGGGTGTGAGACGTGCCAGAGGAATAAAGGGGAGTTGACCCATCCAACAATATTGTTGCAGCCACTTCCCATTCCCAAGGGGAAGTGGGAGAGTATCTCCATGGATTTCATCACAGGGCTTCCCACAGTGCAGGGCAAGGATTGCATCTATGTGGTAGTTGATCGGCTGACCAAATATGCTGATTTGTTCGCCATTTCGACCCAATACTCAACCTCATAGGTTGCAGAGTTGTTATTCAAAGAGGTTTTCTGTTTGCATGGACTCCCTAAGAACATGGTGAGCGACAAAGATAGCAGGTTTATAGGAGGGTTCCGGCAAGAGCTCTTCAGATTAGTGGGTACTAAGCTCACCCCGAGCATGAGCTACCACCCTCAGACAGATAGCCAGATCGAGCGGGTTAACCAGTTGTTGGAGGGGTATCTCAGGAACTACGTGACCGACCATCAGAGGGCATGGATTCGATGGCTGCACTTGGGCAAATATTGCTACAACACCACCCATCACATGTCCATTGGTATGTCACCTTTCCATGCTTTGTATGGTTATGATGCATTATCTTTCGTTGACATTGTTTTTGGAGACAGCCAGGCCCCAAAGGCCAAAGATTGGATCCTGGAGAGCCAAAACATTCTCAAGGCTCTCAAGAACAACTTAGTGACAACATAGAATCAACAAAAGATGTATGCTGCTAGGCATTGAACAGAGAGGCATTTTGAGGAGGGGGACTTGGTGTATCTTCGGCTACAACCATATAGACAGTCTACCTTGAAGCAAAAAGGTGCCGAGAAGCTACAACCACGTTTCTATGGACCGTACAGGGTGGTTAGGGGAGTTGGAGAGGTGGCCTATGAGATGGAGCTTCCCCAGGGGAGCAAGATTCACAACATCTTCCATGTTTAATGCCTCGAGAAGGTGTTGGGACAATAGTTGACAACAACTGTAGAGGTACCCCCGCTAGATAATGAGGGGCATCTGATTTTGGAATCAAATGCCATTTTGGAGACTCGGGAGACAAAGCTAAGGAGCAAGACTATTAGGGAGTTTTTGGTGCGTTGGAAGAACTTGCCAGATGAGGATGCCACGTAGGAAGGTGAGCACATTTTGGAGCATCCAACGTTCAAGTTGCTTGAGGGCAAGCAACATTTGGGAAGGGAGGACTGTAATGTCCCTTCCTAAATTATTTTGTCACAGGTTTAATCTCCCACAATTTTGGATGTTTTTTGGTGACTTTGGAACCCATCCAATTTCGACTTAGGGACTTAGGAGAAAAAGAGGCCAAATTATTTTGTTAGTGGAATGTGGGGGCCACCTAAATGGGAAAAATGCACTTGGCCAAGTGTGGAATTGGAATGGCCTTGGAGGGGAAATCGAAAGGCTAGGAAGAGGGGCCCACATGGAGGAGGAAGGCCCACGAAATTATAAATAGGAGGAGCTCATCTACTCAAAGGGTCTTTTGTCTATCAAACTTATTTTGTTGCTTGAGCTGCTTAGCCGAGTTACTAGCTGTTCAACATTGACTTTTCTAAGTGGGAGACTCAACCTTTCTTCGAGGGACTTCGAGTGCCACCCTAGGAAGGCAAATCGTACCACCTTGGAAGAGAGCTGGAGGAATTTCAGAGCACATCATTCAACCCTTGTCTCAACTATTGCGTGTTTTTGGAGGACGCACGAAGGGAGCACGCAGGGATTGTTTTGGGGATCTTCTGGACAACATTTGTTGGGAGAATTTTGGTAGTGAAGCTTCAGTGGAGGATCAGCCTTTGGGGAGAGTTTTAGAGCAGGAGATTGCTGTGTTGGGCAGTTCGATTTGCATCTACCTGGGCTTGCATAGAGAGCTTTCACTAGGCACACGTGAGAGCTTGGGGAAAGAGTTAGAGAGCTGGATATTGCCAAGAGAAGCAAGGGAAACCTTAGAGGGTAGCATCTCAGCCTTTGGGAGTGATTTGGAGGACTTTTCTAGTGAGCTACAGGCAAGGCTGTATTTCCCAACACTTGGAGGACGTGGTGTTTGGAGGCTGAATTTCGTGGTTTAGAATTAGGCCAAACCCTTTCTGGGTTTTGGTGGGTTTTGCTTGAGGAGCTTGAGGCTAATTTTTCAGCATGTTCTAAGCACCGGAGGTCGGATTTCCAACAATTTGTTTCCACAGACAGTGCAGATTTCTAGGCAATGCAGAGCATCTTGGGAGCAACAGTTGTGTAGCTTTTGGGTTGTTGTTTGATCACCTGGGTTTTGTCATGCTTGCCATTTAGGGAAGCCCAGGTGCACTTCTCCAACACTATTGTACTTGCTCCAAGAAACATTAATAAAATGGTTCAAATGGTTCTTATTTATGGTGTTTTTATGGGTGTTTGTTGATTGTTCCAATTTTTTAGTGTTGAATTTGTTTATTGCTTAGCATATCACTGTTTGTCCTAGATAAGAACATTACAACATGGCCGGGGCAAAAATAATTAGCACTGGGCAAAATTCATTACATGAGCTTTACCCCAATCCATGGTCATCACCCTAGTTCCATAGGCCTTAGATGAGCCTACTTTATCATTCAGGAGCCCATGATTGTCCCAACCCGTAGAGGGCAATGAAGCAACTACCTAAAAGGGGGTAATCACTGCTATATCTTACACATCATGCTCTTGTCCTTTGAGCCCCGAGCAGTTAATGAAAGAAAATTCATAAAAGGCAAAAGGCATATAAAGAAGGGTGGAAAAATCAAGGCCGGGGCATCTCGTGTACCAAAATTGCTTCCTCCTACACATTACATAGCCAGGCGTGGGCTTCCCCTTATCCAACTACCCCTATGGCCCACATGTGGCCTAGGGTTGCCCCTCTGATTCCCTATTCCATTCCACTTATTTATCACTTGCCACCTGTTGTAACGTATTTTGGCACATTGAAAATTAAAAAAAATTTCAGTGAGAAATGTGCCAATTTCCTTTTGGGCCAAATGCTGAGATACATATTTATTATGCTTTCAAATGGTTTATTTTTATATATGATAATTTTTATTTTAAATAATTTATTTTGATAAAAATATAATTATATATTTTTATGGAAATATTTATTTAAAATTAAAATTATATTATAAAAATTCGATCCTAATTGCAAACCAAGTCAAAAGGTAAAATTTTATGGCCCACCCCGCACTCAACCATTTAAAACCCCCCTTATTTTCCCATGCCTTGAGATATTGGCACGTTAATCCAAGGGTTAAGAATATTTTTTGGATCCCCCAGCGCTTCTGACATTTAACTAAGGGGGGGTCTGAAAAGCAGTTTTAATGGCAGACCCCCCAACCTATGTGTCACCACCTTATAATTTCGCATCCCCCCCACTAAACCACTTACCACTAACCCCCCGCCCCCTTCCGAAAACCATGAACTTTATTGTTTTGACTTTTTTAAATGTGGCAGGAATGGGATTCGATACGATTATGAAATAAATGTTATGTGGATGGGAGGGCGAATGCAAAAGATAAGGCAAAGCTACATTTTACAGGAAATTCATAGATGGAAGACCAAGTTGGTGAAATGAAACAAGTGAAATGATTTTACAGTGACACATAAAATGAAATTTACGGATGCCATGAATTTATTAGAGAAAATAAAAGGGAAAATTTCATATGAAATTAATATATAGGTGAGCAAAGATAGGATTCATGTAAATGCATTTCATGATAGGAGATTAAGGTAAAAGAAACATGGTGAAATCAATTTACAGGTGAAATCATATTGTAGGTGAAAGTAAAAGAGTAAAGTGAAAACACTATACCAACCACACAAATCAACACATGGTTTTGCAAAACCATCTAGGTATTTTACAAGGGTAATAGGAATTTATAGTCATGAAATAAATTTACAGAGAAAGGTGAAAAGGAGAAACAAGCCGTGGATTTAAAAAAACTACACATGGTTTTGTGAATCCATGGAAAGGGAAAACAATACACGGATTTGGAAAACTCGATGGTTTATCAAATCATTTAAATAAATATATTGAAATTCTAAATCCTGAAATTCATTTGAGAGTTTAATCAAATATTTGAAATTTTATATTCCTCAAATATTTGTGACAAAATAAAGGATGATGAAAATTAGAAAATGACAAAAATAGAATTCAAAGGGGTAGATGGTAGACCAATCAGGTTTATAGGGACAGCTAGCAGATTATGGGAAAACAGTTTTAGCCTTTTTCTAGACCTCAGGGGAATGAAGATCAGTGTAAAACACTTAGCAGCAGAGGATCAGCAAATTGAGGATTATGTTGCAGATTTTCAGCAATCATTCAACCAATTACAGATATCAAGGCACAATAATTTCAAACTGTTCCAAATTTCTGGCAGAGTATCCAAGAATTGTTTTATCTTTAGTATATTGTTTAGGATATTATTCCAGAGATATTTGTAACAAATCTTGATATTTTAAATCAAGATATTTTGTAATACTTGTATAAATACTTCATCAATTGAGATGAAAGGTGTTGTCTTTTGATGCCAAGGCTCTTAAACTATGTAATAGCTTCTCTTGTAGAATTCTAATGAAAGCCTTCCGGCTCTAGTTATGACAAAATTTTGTGTTTCTCGTATGTCTTTCTAGTGTTTTCATAACTTGTTTCTACATATGTTCAAAGCAATTGTAGGAAGGTTTGGGTAAGGTAGATTAAGTCTTAATCTCTCCGTAATTCCCTACAAAATCATAACCTTTAGAAAGAGATTAGCTTATTGGACTATTTGTCCAAGATAACTCCTCTTTGATTGGTTTTTTCTTTATGTTTTCTGATAGCCATTAAAAGAGATTAGCTTATTAGACTATCTGTCTGAAATAGATCCTCTTGGAATTAGTTTCACTTTGGCCTTTTATTACCTTTGAATATGTTTTTGTTGCACTGTAGAAATCTTCTACACACATCTAAATTTCCCTATTTGTTAAGTAGTGAGTCTAACTGCTCAATTATTAGGAACCCCCTTGCATTCTTCTACCATGATTCTTGAAAAATCTAAGTCATTTTGTCAGGCTGGAAGCTGACACTTTCAGAAGGGACCTTGTGAGAGAGGCCTTTAATCATGATTAGGGATTATCATTGATCGCCAACCATCCCCATTAAAACCATAAATCTAGCCATTGTGCTTCAAAGGCTGCTGTTCAGTGACAGGTGAACAACGTTAAACAAAGCCTCGTAACAACTCAACCTAAAGGTTCAAGGGCTAGCTTGAACCTAAAGGCTGGTTGAGTTGGTTTCCTGGCGTAGTTTTTGCAGCCAAGGACTGCCTACGGGAAACAGGTACAACATCTGGCACCGTTGTTGGGGAGCGAAGTAACGAAGATATCCTTCTCCAGGGAACAATAAAGATTAGATCTATTCCTCGCTGGTGAACAAGGAGTAGGCATTTATTATTGGTTCCATTTCTTTCACCTGGCGACTCCACTTTGTCATATGGCGATTCCACTGGGTAACCGATCCCACTGTTTCGAAATTTCAGCTACCTTTACTGCTATGCAAGGTTCGTTGATACTTGCAATCAGCAATATATGTCTTTCCCTCTTAGCGATGGTCAGAAATCTAAGATGTCTACAGAGGAAGCATCTTTTAAAGTACACCTGTGATTATAAGTTTTCCATGGGATTTTATGTTCATATTGTATATATTCTTCACAATTTCAGCTGCTGGCAACGTGGTTTGTCAATAAATCCAGTCCGCACTTGGCTACATTGGAAAGCAGATTACACTTAAAAGTGTAAAATTTTCTAGTTCAGTTAGATAGAGGTGTGGGATTGATTAGCTACTTTCAAATTCAGGGTGCAGTAGATCTACAATTGTTTCAGTTATATTTCAAGAGTGTAGTATTAAGTTTGGTTTGGTTTAGTGCAATGACTTCCAAGGGATTAACTGATTGACTCCATAGAGCATGAATTAGACACTCTTGTGCTTATTTCCACTTACAGTGTTACTTGTTTCACTTCAGCAGTTTTCAATTTTCAGATTTCAGAATGAATAAGTCTCTGGATTAGTGTAGGCAATATAAGTTGTCATTCACAGTTGTAGGTTTAATATGTAGTAGCTAAATGATGGGAATTGGTTATACATCACATGATGGCAGATCAGTGATTGATGATTTTATGGTATGACTCCATGCCCAACACATAAGGCAGTTGGTCTACTAGTTCTCTGTATCTCGCAGGGGATGTTGTAACATATTTTGGCACACTGAAAATTTAAAAAAAATTCAGTGAGAAATTGCCAATTTTCTTCTGGGCCAAATGCTGAGATATATATTTATTATGCTTTCAAATGGTTTATTTTTATATATGATAATTTTTATTTTAAAATAATTTATTTGATAAAAATGTAATTATATATTTTTATGGAAATATCTATTTAAAATTAAAACTATATTATAAAAATTTGATCCTAATTGAAAACCAAGTCAAAGGTAAAATCTTGTGGCCCACCCCACACTCAACCATTTAAACCCCCCTATTTTCCCTTTCCTCGAGATATGGGCATGTTAATCCAAGGGTTAAGAATATTTTTCGGACCCCCTAGCTCTTCTAACATTTAACTGGGGGGGGGGGGGTTTGAAAAGTAGTTTTAATGGCAGACTCCCCAACCTATGTGTCACCACCTTATAATTTCACAGCCTCCCCTTCCTAAACCACTTACCACTACCCCTCCCTCGGAAAACCATTAACTTTATTGTTTTGACTTTTTAAAATGTGGCGGGAATGAGATTTGATATGATTATGAAATAAATGTTATGTGGATGGGAGGTTGAATGCAAAAGATAAGGTGAAGCTACATTTTACAGGGAATTCATAGATGGAAGACCAAGTTGGTGAAATGAAACAAGTGTAAAATGATTTTACAGTGACACATAAAATAAAATTTACAGATGCCATGAATTTATGAGAGAAAATAAAAGGGAAAATTTCATATGAAATTAATGTATAGGTGAGCAAAGATAGCGTTCATGTAAATGCATTTCACGATAGGAGATTAAGGTAAAAGAAACATGGTGAAATCAATTTACAGGTGAAATCATGTTGCAGGTGAAAGTAAAAGAGTAAAGTGAAAATACTCTACCAACCACACAAATCAACACATGGTTTTGCAAATCCATCCAGGTATTTTACAAGGGTAAAAGGAATTTACAAGCATGAAATAAATTTACAGAGAAAGGTGAAAAGGAGAAACAAGCCGTGGATTTTAAAAAACTACACATGGTTTTGTGAATCCATGGAAAGGGAAAACAATACACGGATTTGGAAAACTGGATGGTTTATCAAATCATTTAAATAAATATATTGAAATTCTAAATCCTGAAATTCATTTGAGAGTTTAATCAAATATTTGAAATTTTTATATTCCTCAAATATTTGTGACAAAATAAAGGATGATGAAAATCAGAAATGACAAAAATATAATTCAAAGGGGCAGATGGCAGACCAATCAGGTTTATAGGCACAGTTAGCAGATTATGGGAAAGCAGTTTCAGCCTTTTTCTAGACCTCAGGGGAATGAAGATCAATCTAAAACACTTAGCAGTATAGGATTAACAGATTGAAGATTATGTTGTAGATTTTCAGTAGTCATTCAACCAATTCCAGATATCAAGGCACAATACTTTCAAACTATTCCAAATTTTTGGTAGAGTATCCAGGAATTGTTTTATCTTAAGTATATTTTTTAGGATATTATTCTAGAGATATTTGTAACAAATCTTGATATTTTAAATCAAGATATTTTGTAATACTTGTATAAATACTTCATCAATTGAGATGAAAGGTGTTGGCTTTTGATGCCAAGGCTCTTAAACTATGTAATAGCTTCTCTTGTAGAATTCTAATGAAAGCCTTCCGGCTCCAGTTATGACAGAATTTTGTGTTTCTCGTATGTCTTTCTGGTGTTTTCATAACTTGTTTCTACATATGTTCAGAGCAATTGTAGGAAGGTCTGGGTAAGGTAGATTAAGTCTTAATCTCTTTGTAATTCCTTGCAAAATCATAACCTTTAGAAAGAGATTAGCTTATTGCACTGTTTGTCCAAGATAACTCCTCTTTGACTGATTTTTGCTTTATGTTTTCTAATAGCCATTAAAAGAGATTAGCTTATTAGATTATTTGTCTGAAATAGCTCCTCTTGGAATCAGAGTTTCACTTTGGCCTTCTGTTACCTTTGAATATGTTTTTGTTGGGCTGTAGAAATCTTCTACACGCATCTAAATTTCCTTAATTGTTAAGTAGTCAGTCCGACTGCTCAATTATTAGGAATTCCCTTACATTCTTCTACCATAATTCTTGAAAAAGATAAGTCATTCTATCAGGTTGGAAGCAGACACTTTCAGAAGGGACCCTGTGAGAGAGGCCTTTAATCATGATTAGGGACTATCATTGACCGCCAACCATCCCCATTAAAACCATAAATCTGGCCATTGTGCTTCAAAGGCTACTGTTCAGTGACAGGTGAACAACGTTAAACAAAGTCTCATAACAACTGAGGGAGCCCCCTCTAGTTCAAGGGCTAGCTTAAACCTAAAGGCTGGTTGAGTTGGTTTCCTGGTGTAGTTTTTGCAGCCAAGGACTGCCTATGGGAAACAGGTACAACACCACCCCCATTAAAGGGATGTACCTTGGACATAATATCCCCTTTAAGGGCTGAAACCACCTAATAAGGTACTTGGTTAATCCTCTTTGGAGCTTGGAGACACTAGCACATGCCAAAGCCCACTACGGAAGGGCATGCCATTATGAAGTGCCCACTTTGTTATCCATGATTTGTAAACTCTTTTACCCAATTATTTTAATGACTGGTTGTACTGGAAGCCTAGGGGACGCATTGGATCTTATGCAGGATTACAGGTGGTTTCCATTTGGGTTTGGTCTCCCTATAAGGGATCCTAACTCGCAGAGGTTTACATTGGCACATATAGGGTGTGCATAGAGAGCCATTGTCCTCCACAGCAGTAGTCAACACTTCACAGATCTTCATCGATGCTCAGAGACTACTAGCGATCCACTTTTGGGATGATGGTGATATGCTTGGTACATTATGCCCAACAAGCCCCCACAGGAGCCCCACACTCTTGGAAAATGTCCCAGGACTTGTATGATGTCATGGTAGCATTCATTCCACCACTCGGACCCTTGCAGAGGATATGCATGCATCTCTAATTCATATGGAGACCCATGGGGTCATTTATGTGCCCTTAGACTCACCAGGAGCACCACAGGTCTACTGCTTGGAGAACAAGGGGCCACCCCCTTGTCCATCATATTCTGAGGAATTTATTCCTCAGCATGGCACCTCATGACATTATTAGCCCTTTGGAGGGCCCCATGACATGTACTCTCATTCTCATACAATGTACTAATATACTCATAAAATTTTGAACCTGTACTTCCTAGAGATTTAATTACATGAAATTTAATATCCAGTTCAGGGCCCATTACTTATTTAATTAATTCCATGAACCTACAAGGTCCGATGGTTAGAAAAATAGCTCTGATACTAGTTTGTAAGACCCAAAATTCATAAAATTGACAAAGTTTAATAATTTTGGTAACAGAACCGGGAGCGAGAGCCACTGCAGAGCAGAGCCACCTTCAACCATAGAACCCCAGGTTGGTACTCAATATAAAATTGTTAAATTATGTACATATATTACATAACAAATATTCTAAAAGTAATATTGGTCATACCCTGTTAAATTCCTAATGTAGGGTTTTATAAACTGTGCTCAGAGCTTTAAAATTATTAAACTTGTCAATTTTATGAATTCTGGGTCTTACAATCACCAATAGGGGTTTTATTTGCACATTATTTTATCATTAGGGGCTAAGGTAGGCCCATAGGCTAATTTGAACTCCTTAGGAGGCTATATATTGATGTTAGATACATTCATTTGGATCATCACTGGACTTGGGATCTCTCTAATCATAGAGAACTTCACATTTTTCCTTGGAGGATATTTTTTGGAGGAATTTTGACGTATGGATTTGGGCTATTTTTCTTGTCTTGGAGCTTTGTCTTGCAAACAATATGATGGTTGGATATATTCTATAACATTGTAAGTAAATTTTGACGTTGTTATTTGTTGAAGAATCTAGGGCATCTAGGTTATAGTGAGATTCTTCTGACAATGGTAACTATTTTGAGGTGCTTTTACTGTTTCTTGTTAGCACATTCTTCACTTATTATTATTAGTGTGTGTTTTCTTACTTCATCAAAACAATTACGAAAACAAAGAGACAAAAACACAAGATATTGGTTCCCAGCCAGGGCAAAACCTCTCTCTCCTAGAGAGGAAAACCCTTTTGCAAATTTCTCTTATTGAAGCTTCAATTGACAAATGCCAAACCCTAGACCCTTGACTAGTATATCCTCCAAGCACAAGACAATATCTCTTTAGCAACTTCTTTTTTGTCCTTCAACCAATGCCTTCTTCTATATTGCACCTTGATCTCTTCCTTCGCACTTCTTTTGGCAACTAATAGCACTTTCCTTCGCTCTTTTTTTCGGCAACTGCAGAAACCCTACGTCTCCTTAGAGACCTCTTCTTTGGTGCCTTCCTTTCCTTCTCTACCTTGCTTGGCAATCTTCCTTCTCCTTGATACTTAGACTAGAGAATGAGGCTCTTCATCAGGTATATCTCTGAGTGTTGATTTGGGGTAGCATCGGATGTATTCTAGTCACGAAATTTGGTGGAGAGGTTGAGGCACATGAGATCTCCAATACCTAGAAAGGGTTTGGGCAGATTCTAAACAGATCAGGAGATATTAAAATATTAATTATTTTTAATAGAGTTCCTAAATCTAACTTAGGGAAAATAAAATATTAATGTGTATTAATATGAATCTGTGTTGGAGTGGTCCAAAAGACATGGATCAAGGTAGATCTAATCTTAGTCGTTGATTAGGGACTTAATCTCGGCCTTTGAGATGTCAACAGAAAAGTTATAAGAGGAGGTTTGAGGGTCACTTGGAGAATACACCAGATGATCAATCATTCTATTCTCTAGAGCAGGGTTTGCTAAGAGAGATAGAATCAGTAATCGGGAGAGCAATTGAGGGGCATTGAGTACAAAGAAACAGAGAAGGCAAAGATTGTGCCGGGAGAGTAGCGCAGCAGCAAAGGAGAGTGACACAGAGCCAGCAAGGGCTCATGCAGGGCTCACACAGGGCCACGCAGAGGCAGCCAAGTGCTGCGTAGAGCACCAGAGAGGCCAGCGTGTCTGACGCAGAGGCCTAGAAAGATAACGCAGGGCCTCCTGGCACTGACGCAGCCCAAGAAAGGCTGACGCAGGGCCAGCGTGAGACAGAGAGGGGCTGACACAGTCCAGATTGGGCAGACGTTGGGGTTGCAGAGCAATTTTGTGCTGAGGAACTGCCAGAAGGATTTTCCGAGGTTTCAGCGAGGAGATTTCTCTCAAACTGTGAGGTATAGCTGCTAAGGAAATTCTCTGTTGGGTAGGCCAGTTTTGGCACCCAGGTTGTACTCTGATATTGCTTAATAAGAAAACCCTCAAATCGTTGCATCGGTTTTCCTGTGTTGGGTTTTTCCGGGGACATTGGTCCAAAAATAATGGTGTCATGTGGTGTGTTTGTTCTTGTTTCTTTTAGTTGCTGAACTGTAATATGTTGAGCATGCATTGGTGTTTATTTTCAGTATTTACTTTGTAGATAACTTGTTAAAGAAAAATAACAAGTAGGTAGGAATAAATCAGAAAAAGTGCATGAAGGGTTTCTAAACTAAGGAAAATTAGAAACTTCAACATGGTATCAGAGCGTGATTGCAGATCACAAGAGGACTAAAAGACATCAGCCGAGCAGAGCAATAGCAGCAGAAAACAACTATCCCGAGGTGACAGAAGTTGTTTCTAGCAGCATAGAAGCCAAGGAAGTGTGACGCAGAGCCAGCCAGAGCCACGCAGAAGAAGCCGGGAACTGCGCAGAGCCTCAGAGAGGCCAGCATTGCTGATGCAGAGGGCTAGAGGGCTGACGCAGGGCATTCCAGGGCTGACGCAAACCCATCCGCGGTGATGCAGAGCCAGCGTGAGGCAGAGAAGGGTTGACATAGTTCACAGAGAGGTAGTTGCTGGAGTCTAGAAGGATGCAGAAATATTGCAGAGTGGAGCTGGTGAGGTACTGTAGTCAAAACAGTACTTGACAGAGTAGGGCCACAGGAGGTGTTACCGAGGGTTTCTAGCCGAGGAATCTGGATCAGTAGTGCAGTTGCACAAGACGATCAGAGTGGGGGCATCTCGACAAGCGGAAAAAGGATTTCCAGGAGGGAAACCAGGACTCAGAGGGAGTCCAGAAGAGAACTTCTAGACGGGAAGTAGAGACTCAGAGGAGTCGAACAGAGAACTTCCAGATAGGAAGTAGACTCAGTAGGAGTCGAATAGAGAACTTCCAGCCGGGAAGTAGACTCAGCAAGAGTCGAACAGAGAACTTCCAACCGGGAAGTAGACTCAGTAGGAGTCGAATAGCGAACTTCCAGATGGGAAGTAGACTCAGCAGGAGTAGAACAGAGAACTTCTAGCCAGGAAGTAGACTCAACATGAGTCGAACAGAGAACTTCTAGAAGGGAAGTAGACTCAGCAGGAGTCGAACCGAGAACTTCTAGGCGGGAAGTAGAGAGACTCAGAGGAGTCAACAGAGAAGGGCAACAAGATGGCCATGAATAGGCCGAGGGATCAGGACAGGTTGGACGGGGTGTCCAACATTGTCATCTAGAAGGCCAAGATCCTGTTTGTTCTGTGTGTTATGAGTGCACACACGCCACTTGAGCGGAAGTGGGGAGACATCGAGCTATAGTCAGGCGGACTACAGGCGATGAGGGTAGGATCCTTGAGGAACCTAGCCTCTTGGATTAGACCTTGCTACGGGAGCCCCGACAAGGAGTAGTAGGACTGGTTGAGTGGGAAGAGATGGATGCGGATGGAGCGGCAGAGAGAGCCACAGTGCAGGAATCCCGAGACAGTGCAGAGCTAGCAGGCTGCAATAGTGCAAGAGGCACAGGAGTGTTGCACCAGTGCTGGATGGCATAGAGAGCTGTGTAACGGTGCGAGATGCAGGGAGTTGTTGCAGTAGCGCAGAGGTCAGAGAGGGAGCACTTGTCAGCGACAGAGGGAGCTTCAGCATCAGTGGGTGTCTCTAGCCCAACAGGGAGGTCAGTTGGGAGATCAGTGACTTACTTCTCAATAACTGAGTTGCAGTGCAGCAGTGGGCAGCACGATGCAACATGATGAGAGGAGGTGCAATGCAGATGCAGTGTTAGAAGGAAGGACCAGCAACAGCACAGATGTAGAGGGAGTTGCAGTGCAGATGCAGTGCTGGGAGGAAGGACCAGCAACAACACAGATGCAGAGGGAGCTGTCGTACAGATGCAGCAGTGGCAGTGGCAAAACCATGGGCAGCAATACAGGAGGCAGCAGTGCAGAGGATGGTGGGCAGGAAGGCCGAGCATCAGCACAAGTACCGATGCCGGATGATCAGAGTAATACTCAGTGAGGAGTATTGCTAGAGCACAGTCCTCGCTGAGAGGGAGTGTTGATTTGGGGTAGCATCGGATGTGCTTTAGCCACGAAATTTGGTGGAGAGGTTGGGGCACATGAGAT
>APFE031047844.1:13030-27998 GCA_000404065.3 Pinus taeda | reverse complement strand
CTACGTAAACCCCCATACTTAAATTCAAAAAGAGTCAAGGGATCTCTACTTGAATGGTTCATGAGGCACAATACTTGCTAAAGGTTTTGCAGATGGGGTAGCAAGCTAAGTGGGCTTGATTGTGGAAAAACTCCACAGTTAAGCGCGCTTGAGCCAGAGGAGTTCTGGGATGGGTGACCTCCTGGGAAGTCCTGGTTACCGGGTGTAAGCCCCGGAAGTGATGATTGATGCTATGTGATTCGTTCTCCACATTTCACTAGTTTGAATCCCACTTCTTCACCCCTGTGAGCATCACCCGATGCAATGAGTGCTAAGTGAACTATTCAAAAATCATGAGAAATTAGTCAGTTACGACTACCTCTCATGGAAATGGTCATACGTGAATGACTTACCTAACGCAGTTGAATCCCAAAATGATATCTAATATAATGCACTACGTAAACCCCCATACTTAAATACAAAAAGAGTCAAGGGATCTCTACTTGAATGGTTCATGACTTGAATGGTTCATGAGGCACAATACTTGCTAAGGTTTTGAAAATGGGGTAGCAAGCTAAGTGGGCTTCATTGTGGGGAAAATCTCCACAGTTAAGCGTGCTTGAGCCAGAGGAGATCTGGGATGGGTGACCTCCTGGGAGGTCCTGGTTACCGGGTGCAAGCCCCAGAAGTGATGATTGATGCTATGTGATTTATTCTCCACATTTCACTAGTTTGAATCCCACTTCTTCACCCCTGTGAGCATCACTCGATGCAATGAGTGCTAAGTGAACTATTCAAAAATCATGAGAAATTAGTCAGTTACAACTACCTCTCATGGAAATGGTCATACGTGAATGACTTACTTAACGCAGTTGAATCCCAAAATGATATCTAATATGCATTGCGTAAACCCCCATACTTAAACACACAAAAATTATTGTACATTTTTTAGTGCTAACTGAGCCGGGTCCATATTGGGTCAATGGCCTTGCATACTTGATTCCAAAAATTAGGAAATTTGCTCCTAGTTTGATTACAAAAGTTGACACTAGTAGTTTCAATGTAGCTGAAGTAAATGGAATATATTCCTAATGGACCAACTGATTTTGAAATGAATATCGAGCTATTCATTATAAATAATTTTCATCTTTTGGGCTCAACACAAATTTTTAAATTGTTTCTTGTACTATGCAACTCATTAGAGGCACCAATCCTTTTGAAAGATCTTGAAGCTAAGGTGTTAATATTATGCACAACATTTTGAGTTTTCAACCATAATTCATTTGGTGATTATTTTATCCAATGGTGTTGTGGTGGACTGAAAAAGTTTTTCAAATTAAAGTAAACAAAACACAAAACTTTTACTTGAAAAATACACCATCATCTTGCTGTGTTAAAATAGGACCAAGCTTTAATCCTTGAACTCTAATTGCAAAGTTTAGCGAGAACAAAGTTTCCCCTCTGCCATTTTCACAGGGACTAATCTGTACAAAATGAGTCTTTGAATCTCATCATGAGTAAAGATGCATCATATTAGTGTGAGAGGAAACTAAATTGAACTTGATACAACTAAATTAAAATTTCAACTCGATTTTCACTAGAGGTTTTAACCAGAAAAGAGGATAATGAAGCAAGAGAAGAAACACTAAAAAAAAATTGTGAAATCAAAGAAGCAACTTAAAATTATAATTGAAAAGGTTAAAGACAATTACCCAATGAACGTTGTAGAAAATGCATAATATCAGAGTTCCTATTTCCTCCTATATGCAACAATGGTGGATTTCATCACTTTAAGAGTAGTAAAAACAAGTCTTTGCGAAAACAATTCCAACACTGAGAGATTGGGTAGAAACTATTCAATTGGTGAACATGTCTTGATCTATGGTGTTGGATATTGGTAATTTATTTCTTTATCTTTAATAAAGCACTATAAGTTTGAATTTATCTTATACTACATTAACCGTGAAATTTCCAACATTCAAGACACGCTTTCCATCACATTTGTAGAGAAAAATACAATAGAGTATTGCAATTTTCTTATCAGAACTAAATGCTTATGTATGCAACAACTACCTTTTCTCTCATAGTTTAATTTTTTGCAATGAGGATGAGTGTCAAGGTGCAAGCTATAATAAGAAGAGTGGAAGCCAAGATTGATCGATGTATGAAGAATCTTGTTGGGTACTTGAGATTCATGTAAAAACACCTTATTTATGCATTTCACATGCTTTGATAATAAGTTTCCTTATCTCTAAGGTGATTTAGAATAGAAAAAGTGAAACAAGCCATAAGCTCCCTTTTTGAGATAACAATATTGATTGGAGAGACATGTTCTAGAAAAGTGCTATGTTGGTGCAATTTCATGATATCTGAAATTATCTCTATGATTGAACTTG
The DNA here is from genome assembly GCA_000404065.3 of Pinus taeda. Classification (NCBI taxonomy): domain Eukaryota; kingdom Viridiplantae; phylum Streptophyta; class Pinopsida; order Pinales; family Pinaceae; genus Pinus; species Pinus taeda. The sequence continues at coordinate 25,623 of APFE031047844.1, read as the reverse complement.
TACTCGCTATACTATGTTCATCAAATTCAGACTTGGGCTACGTTTGTTGCATTACTATAGTTGAAGCTCATGAGAATAGCTTAAGGACAAACCTATTGTTATCAATCTTAATAGATGCTTGTTAAAGAGACCATAATTGAGCCTTATCATAATATATGTAAGAGAACCACATACATTATTAGATTATCTTTGGGTTTGCAATATTTATTATGTGATGGAAAAAAAAATCCCCATTTATATTAAGTACATTGCAAGCGATGACATAAACTCTTCATGAAAATCACTCATGAATTGGGGCTAGATCAGCTAAAGCACATTTGTTGAATGATTTGGCTAGGTTATTTGTACTAAAATGGGGATCAAAAATGAATGAGGATATTTACAACCTAAAACAACAATTTCCATGCAAAGTTCTGTCCTTTTCAATACAAAGAGATTTATGTTTGGTCCTCGTCTAGCTCCTAAAACAGATTTGTTGAGTTGCAAGCATTATCGACACTTGGCCTTCAATCAATAGCATGGGAAAAAGAATGCAATTTAACAATTATTTTTGAATTTGATTCAGATATAGTTGTTTCTGAATTTGAGCGACCTATAGGGAGAAGGGAAGGGTAGCAATACAATTTTGGAATTTCTGACACTTATGGTATGTTATTGTGTAGACACTTGGGCACTTTTGTAGGTGTATATCATATGACACCATTCTTATCTTTTGGGGAGATAACCAAAAATTGTATAGAGAGCTTGAGATGATCTATGTTATCAGCAACCTTTAAAATCCTTCTAACTTCCCTTCCTACAACGTCAATAATGTAGGAATCTTCTTGCTTGGGCATGAACCCCCAACTTCTAAAATTTGCATGCCTTTGATGTGTGAAAGGTAAATGTATAACCATTTTTCATTATAGACCTTACATTGCAATGGATTCTCTAAAAAATAAGGAAATGGGGAAAGTGTCTTGTTGAACTCACCCAACTGAACAGAGTTCCTACATGGCATCAAGTTTCACTTTAAATGTGCCAACAAGGTTGATGAATATGAGGATTGAAGTTGGGAGTAGAAACAATGAAAAAGATGGGGGTGAAACTACTTGAAATATTGGGAGCTCCAAACTTCATTTTAAATCAAGTGAGAAGGAAATGCTAGACTAAAGAATATGCCATCTAGGACATATTGGATAATATCCTTAATGTTATCAATATTATTGTTGCGTATTGGGAAAGAAATCAAAGACTAGATAACTTGACAAATATATTTTAAATCACCCGAATTTAACCATCTATTCCACTCCATCCAACTATTATTTACGATAATGTTAAGCAATGGCAAGTGTTCAAGGATCATGAGAAGATTAAAAATTCACCTTTTTGATATTTATTATAACCCATGAACATATGGTAGGTACTTCATCGAAATTTCCCTCATTATTTTCTCCTCTGCCACATTGTCGAGGGATCTTCACCAACCTTAGGGTTTTCTTGATTTTCTTGTTTCTCTAGCCTGTAGTTGAGATTTTTCGTTTTGTTGAATCTTCTTTCAACATGTTTTTCCTCTGTAGAAGAGTTCAATGACAACAACCTTGTATTTTCTTGCAATCTAAAATCCATATAAAACACTCATCACTATCAAAGTAGGATTTGTGCAAAAGCTAGTTTCATTATGCCGTAAAGTGTTCCCCTATGAAATTAACTCCCCTCTTGCCCACCTATCATCATTGTGCACCGTGAGATGATATGTTAACCCTAAGATGATATGTTAGATGATTCAAAAAGGCTCAATTGTTTGATCAAGGGAAGGTAGTTAATAATTCATTGCAGACTGGTCATCAATTCCAGGGCATAGGTAAAGATGTTTCTGCGAGCTCCCAATGCTCGCCAAATGGGGCAATGATCACAACATCTGGGCACCGCCATTGCACACTGCAAATTTTGTATTATTTGTTCAGTATGTGTTCACAGAGATATTGGGCTTATATAAAGAATGTTGTAAGATGAGCTTGCATATTGTGCAGGTCGTGGATCACCCAACTCTAGAACAAATCTCATGCAAAGAGCAAAGGGTGAGCATCAACAAAAGCACTATTTACTCCTGGAATAGAGTGAATTTCGGAGAGCAAGGTCTGGGTTCCTACAAGGTCATATTTTTAATCATGCTCCTTGTGGGATGGTTTGTGCTTTGAAATCAGGTGACTCTCTCTCTGTCTCACAACTTCGTTTGTTTTTAACACATGGAAATTGGTGCCCCCAAATTCCATATGAACCAGACTTGTGATAATAAGAGAAGCTAAGGAACGGGTTGAGGCTCATATATGCATTATTTCAAGGTATATAAACAGAAAGTTTGAGGTGTTTTTTAAGCTAATGACCTCCTTTATTTTTTTTGTGAATGCGCGTAATGTATATGTGGCGTCTTATGAGAACAACGGGTGTATGTGGCATTATATGCACATTAGGATTATGTCAATTTTGTTCATCTCCCTTGTTTTCCTCTCAAGTATGGAATTTGGTTATCCGACGGCTGAACCCTAACCCTCTAAAGAAGATCATAGTTCCGTAACTCATGGAGGTTTTTTGGTTCTGGTTTCTTGGTTCTATTTTCTTGGTTCTGTAGGGGCTTCAAGCCCTAGCAATAATGTCGATGTCGAACAACTGGAAGATGTTGACTCCACCTTCCTCACCCCAAGCTAACCTTCCTGAATGCCTTCGGCATAATTTACCTCTTGCTGGGGTTCAATCTCTCAGGGTTGTTCAAGGATGATGTGGTGAAGTAGGAGGAGTCGAGGTTCACATCAAGTCAGCCAGTGTCGAGAATAATGTCAAAGCTGGAGGAGATTGGAAGTATTTCCCAGTTAAGTTTCAAGGAGTCTAATGACTGTAAGGTGAAGTTACAGGGTGGGAGTAGGGGTGAAAGAGGTATTTCTCCATTTAGGCCGAAATTTTCAAAGTCACGCCCTTGCTATTCATGTTGGAGCTTTGGAAGACCAGAGGGGATTCATTGGAATACAATAATTTCTATAGTGAAGGTCTAAACGACAACCTCAAAGACACTGTCTAGACATGGGATGGAAATAAACAATAAATATATATTCATTGTGTATAATGCATGATGATTTTTCTCTTTAAAATCATTTTTGAGTTAAATGATTAGTTGAATCTACAAACTACTCTATGTTTATTGTAAATATATTCCTAGTATAATTTATAGGATTGAGGTGGAGTTTCTTCTGTCCTTTCATTTTCAATATATTTGTGGTAGTATTAGTATGATTTAGATTGTGGTTGACCTAGTAATCCTCTTCAAAAATCCTAAGAAGGAATATCTTAAGTTGAGCTATAACTACAATTATTGTATTAGCCTAGCCACTTGATTGTAGTCAAACCCCACCCCCTTAATGTGTATATGGCCTCTTATGAGAGTAATGGGCATATGTTGCCTCATATGCACACTATGATTCTATCAACTTTGTTCATCTCTGAAATTACAATGATTGGGTACTTCTCAGTCAAGAAATTATATTATTTTCCCTTGCTCCTTCTTCTTCCACGTGTAACTCTAGTATTGATGTTGAGAAATTTAAGGATGCTCAGTCTACCATTTCCTTAAGGACAACCTCTATTACTATTTCCATTTCTTGACCAACCATACCTAATTATGTTTCTCCAATTCCTTCTCTGTACAAAACTAGATATGAGAGCTAGGAGACTATTGCTTCTGTTCCCATCATTATAAGAATAATATGTCATTTTATTTTGGTAGGACCATAAAAGTGTTTCAAGATACCCAAGACGAGCACAGCTCAAGTTCTCTATTTTAACATAGTTTAGGATGTATCGGAGCCTAAGGGGTCATGATTGTATGTTTATGTTTTATGTTCTCTGTTTCTTGTTCATTCTATTTATTTTGTATATCGTAAATGAATAAGATATACTATGGATGCTAGCTATTTTCATTTGTTTACTTGGGCCAACATGAAATATCTATTTGTGGTTGTTCACTTAGCTTGAAATAGTGTATATTTATACCCCTTTTTCTGTAATGTTTCATAGGATTAAGTTAAAGTTGTTATGTTTTGAGTTTTCTTCATCAATTTGAGGAAATGCTAGAGCATTTCTCATAGGAATAAGGGTGAAAGTTTCCTGCAATGTTTATTCATATTAACTTAAATTTATGTTGTGAATTTTATTCATCAGTTTAAGGTAATGCTAATGCATTATTCAAAGAAATAAGGCTGAAAATTTTTATGGGTTGATTGTTTGCACCATCCTTTAATGGTGGAAAATATTTCAAACAATTTTTTTACCTTTAGTACCATTCTATTCAGTGACCTTCTTCCTAGAAGTGGTGAGTAGGTGGTGTATATGCTGCAAAAGTTGTGAAAGCACAATTACAATCATAAGCATGTCAGTGATATGTCTGAGCTAACCATTGATGACCAAGTTAATTTTAGGTGGCATCCTAACTCAATCATTATGTCACTCCGAAATTCTCTTCCTCATGACCTCTTTTATTTGGTGTGTGCGGGTACTTAATGTGTATGTGGTCTCTTATGATATAAATGGGAGTATGTGGCCTCATATGCACACTAGGATTCTGTCAGCTTTGTTCATCTCCCAGAGTATAATGACTGGGTACTTCACAATCAAGAAATTATATTATTCACCCCTACTCCTTCCACTTCCACTTGTAACACTCTTATTTATGTTGAGAAATTTGATGATGCTCAGTCCACCATTTCCTCAAGGACAACCTCTATTACTACATCCATTGCTTGACTAACCATACCTAATTGTGTTTCTCCAATTCCTTCTGTGTACTAAACTAGATATGAGAGCTAGAAGACTATTAATGCTTTTGCCATTGTTATAATAATTATATCTCATTTTATTTTGATAGGACCATACAAGCGTTCCAAGATCCCCAAGACAAGCACAACTCAAGTTCTCTGTTGTAACATAATTTAGGATGTATCAGAGCCTACAGAGTCATGATTGTCTATTCCTCTTCTATGTCCTCCACTCCTTCTCCATTCTATTTATTTTATATATCGCAAATGAATATGATATACTATGGTTGCTAGCTATTGTCATTTGTTTAATTGGGACAACATGAAACATCTATTTGTGGTTGCACAGAGAGGGATCAAAATGTCGGTGCTAGAATCTAGGTCCCATTACTGACTGTATATTGTTGTTTCTCAAGGTTTTCCTCTACCACAAAAGCACATGAAGTCTATATCCCAGAGAATGGTATCATCTATGTGTCAAATGTCTTCAAGAATAAGGGAATTGGGATATGTTTAGATTGAATTGCAGCATCATAAGGATGAGTTAGAGACCATTTATGTGTCTCACACATGCTTGACATGGGAGGAACTGCACTGGAAATATAATAACATTCAACAATTGGCAGCCTCTAATTCAGAACCTTCTCCATGCTATGATAGCTCAGTAGAGCAATTTCAGTATTTTCAAGCTCTGCTGCAGAGATTTATAGAGAACGAGCACTATGATCAAGGACTTAGAAACCAATCTTATGGCAGATGTTATTACCAATTGCCTAAATTACTTCAAGTTCCTGATGTCAAGGGAGTTCTTGCTGTCAAGCGTAATTAGCATTAAACAAATATTTTATCCTATTATATTCTCAATACTTTTGGCTTGTGCCCATATTCTTTCTTGCTATATCAGATCGAATCCTAATGTATAATATATGTATATGCAGAAGCAACTTTAGTAGGAGAATAAGAAGACTAGATCCAATAGAACAAGTAACTTTAGTAACTACCTCCCAGTTGGTTGGAATCGTGGAGGGCGTTATCCTAAATTTCTAAGATTTCCTTAAGGTAGACAAAGAAAAATTTTCCAAAAAACTAGACATGTTATGGGAATAGCAAAAGCAAATGGATTCCATAGACTTGGCTCTCTTGAAGGTCATTAAAATTTGCTTGAATAAGGTGAGTTTAATTGCAAGAAGAGAGTTAGATAGTACCATCTATTAACTCCTCTTGTGCATACCACGCTGGTGATATGATTCTATTGAATAAAAGGATAAAATAGGATAAAATATCCAATTAAGGTCCACTAGGGTAGTCTTACACGTGTTTAGTTATTTTTAAAATGGAGAGAAACCAACTTTGAGGTCACACAACTTCTCCCACACATAAAGGAAACATGTGTTAAGCTCCTTTGAGAATGGAAGGAAATCAACTAAAGAAGTCAGACAACTTCACTTACACATACACTCAAGAGCATTCAATTCTAATATGTATACCTCAATGCTAGGAAGAATATCATTAATTCAAACAAATCAATGGTATATTAAATGTTGAATCTTAGTTGTCATGCATCTCTAAATTCAATAAACCAAGTTTGATACACCATTCATCCTGTCTAACTAGAGATATCCATGCATCTACAATATATCAAAGCTAAGTTTATATGAGTATGTGTTACATTTTGATTATCCTAAAATGAAATTAAGGCTTCCTAAAAATTAATCAAAGCATACAGTAAGAGTGCTTACACTTACACTGTTGCGAATATTATATATTGAGTTTTTTGTTAGTTTGTCTAATGGATTTTTTGTTTTGTGGTGTTGGTCTCTTAATAATATTACCAAAATTGGCTTTGGAGAAAGAGGCTAGACTGTAAGAACTCAAAAGAATATGCAAATGTGTGAGATAGAAGATGAGATCAGACATCATCCTAAGCAAGGAGGAAGCAATTGAAATATTTCTTGGTTTTATTGATATCAAGATAATATCCCAACTGTTGAAGATGTCCAGGGTCAGTAAAGACCATTTATGTTGGTGTGAAGAAAAACTCAATAAATTGGTTGTATCCAAGGGCAAGGTGCATAAAGAATATTCTCTTGTGTCTTTCCCATCTTAGAAATCAAGCCAATCTTGATTCTTCTTGGATCTCAGATTACCATTTTTTTACATGGATTTGCTAGCCTAAGGGAAGGCTACATCTTCTCCCTTCTAGCTCCAAAAATATACATACAATAGAATATTTGTATTTACTTAGGACTTAGATCCTATAAGATGTAGGATCATGGCACGGAGTAAGCTCTAGGATGTAGAATCATGTCGCAAAGTAAGTGTTTTACCTCAATTCCATCTCGACATAGTTCATACTCATGTTTTGAAGTTTTAAAACATCCTCAAGGTAAATACCTAGTTGTTTGGAGGATGATTCTTTGATGTTTGAAAATATAGCTGCCTGTATAAAAGTAGAGATGTTGTTTTTTGTTGTCAATTTTATATTAATATAAGTGGTTCTCTAAGCTCAAATGAACACATAGATACTACAGATTAATGTTCAAGTTCATGGTTTCTCATATGTCATGGGTTGTTAAATTCCATTGCCATTAAATAGAAAAATAAGATCTATATGGATAATAATCTCAAAATTGTGGTGCCTTAATAAGAGAAATATTGTTTGAATGTAGATTTTCACAAAAAACCAGCATCTATATGGATAATAATCTCAAAAGAGGCGTGGCAAGTTCTAACTCAATGAAATGAGCAAAATGTGGTAAAATCGATTTCTCAATAAAGGCTCTTGGATACTTGTTAGATTGGAAAGTTCACTAGGTAAGGTGAACAAATATCTATTTCTTGGGAAAAATGTCAAAGACCTAAGACATGCTCACTCTGCAGATGATCCCCCTTCCTCACAAGAAAAAGGAGATTGAGTTTTTAAAAAATGTTATGAAGTTCCTAGGTAACTTTCATATATTAGGGTCCGAAGATTCCATGGACCAAAACTATGACATATAAACAATGCTAATGAGCTTCTAAATTAGTTAATGTAAGTTGGTTGTAGATTCAATTTAGGTAGATCTTTAGATTTGTAGACATCCCTTTCCTTTTAGGACTTGAAAAAAGTGTTGTGGAAAGTTCTAATTCAATGAAATGAGAAAAATGTGATAAAATCAATTATGAAGCATATGTTCTCGGTATTTAGACATCAAATTTATATGAGTTCCCTAGATTCTATGCATGTTTATTATTCCCTATGTTAGTGTTCCTTGGCCTTGATTTATAGTGTATTGGAAACGATTATGAGATATTTTACAATCTTAAGCCCAATGCATTCCTTGTCATATAACAATCACATTTTGCAAGATAAATCAACCTATGAGATAAATTTTGTATCTTTTGGATGAATTATGTAGGGAAGGTATAATCTATCATGCATAGCTAACTAAAATATAGTCTATGTCAGTGTCATCTGATCATATGATATGTCACCATTGCCATACTACCCAACAAAACCGCATTATGCAAATTGTTGGCAATACTTTACTCAATGTATCCCATATTCAACATTTTCTATAAAATTATGGCCGATATGAAGAAATGAGTCAATTATAAATTTGATTTATCTTATGAAAATTTTTCTAACTATCGAGCTCTATTTTTGTTATGTATGCACCCTAGATACACCGAACATAAACTGATACACATCAAATCTTTTACTAATCCCCTCTGCTTTTTCCTTTGTCCATTTTTCTCTATCAAACACATGCTTGTCACAAAGGGAAAGTAATTGCCTATGCTTGCAGTCACATGGTTTTGTATGAGATGATTTTCAATTAGTGTTGTAATAAGTGATGCTCGTCGCGAAGCTCGATACAACCTCCATTTAACCAACTCTAATTTTAATTGGTCCTCCCTAAATATCTATATCCAAACATTCTACCTAGATTCTAGGAAGAAAGAGTTTACATAGTGGATATCATTTTGCCTCTAAAAATCAGCTAGCCATGATTTCATGTTTGCCTCTGTGGATTCCCTCACCTAGATATAAATAATCCTGAGAGGAACAAACATATATGGATTTATATATACATACAAATAGGAGTTAGATTGGTTCTAAATGTTCTCTAGTGATTTCTAGCATACTAAATGTTTCACCATCATGTAGGCTCAATATAGTAGCATTCAAGGCCAATATACAGCGACCTTAAACAAAAGTACCCACACGTTTCCCATGTAAAGTATTAATGTATTAAAATGAGGCTTAGACATCACTAGTGAAGCTACCAACAACATGGAGATGACATCTTGGATGAATAGATGATTAATGAGCTACCTCCTAGCTTTCATGATGAGGATTCATCTATAGATTTTAAGGATCTTTCCCTTCTATAACAAAAAAGGAATGGAGGCATGACATTTTTAATTGAAACTACAAACCTAGTTGTGTTTAATGTCAAGCAAGCAAACCTAATGGAAATGTCATTGCAAAGATAACAATAACATAGGTTATTGGAGAAACATTTTTTTGAGACGACACAAATTAAAACAAAAAAAGAAGAGGATACAATATTTCACGAATCAAGGCTCCTAGTATAAAGTTTTTAAACATAACGTGAATAAATTTGTCGTTTACTTTCACAATTACGAGGAACCAATTGTGCCACTTATCATTGACTTCTTAAATGATATTATCATGAACAAGCATTATGATGCCAATATTATCATGGTAAAATAACACGTAGGATGGGGAATTTCATAATTGTGAGGAACCAATTGTACCACTTATAATTGACTTCTTAAATGATATTCTCATAACCAAGGATTATGATGCCAATATCATCATGGTAAACAACAATGAGAATGGGGAATTTCATAAGTGGTGAGAAAAATTCAATGTTTAGTTGGCATCATTACATGGTAAGAGCAATACAATTTTAGCCCAACCAATGTACACTTGTTTCTACAAAGTGAAGTATATTGGTTTTCCACCAACATTTATTAAACCAAATTTATGAAATGCATTTGAAGACATTGAGTCACTATGGAAAGAGAATGATGGAAACCAAGTTTAGGCTATGGAAATGATTGAGCTAGATAAAATACAATGGTCCAAAGATACAATAAATAATACCACACTTTTATAGTTTGGACTTTTTACACTAGTGAAATAAGAATAAGAAGAAACAAGTAACTAAATTAACAAAATCATATAACAAATGACGAGGGAGTTTATTAATGTTTGCCTTACTAATAAAGCCTTTATGTTAAGCTTTCCTCATAAAATTAGACCAATTTCTAATGAACAAAAACTATTATTCATTACCCTGTGAATTAAGGTGATATGAGATTACTTTGTTATGAAATGTTTGATTTAAATCATTTACTTATAATGGTTCCAAAGTCTTAATGAAGATATTTTTCATAAATCCTTCACTTTGAACATATCCTGGTTGGAATCTCCTGAAACATAACATATGATTAAAAAAAACACCAGCAAAGAAACAAAATTGCATAAAATTTTGACTTCTTTCTTATGTGCTATTATTTCTTATGCCATTTCCTTATGGAATTTCCTTTGCAACATGTCGTAAAAATGCTAGTTATACTACAATATTAAGATTCTTTAGGTTAGCAAGAATTGTACCTAAAGAAATTATAATATAAAACAGCATATTCTTAAGAGAAAAATATGCATGCATGAATGACACATAATCTGTCAATTTAGTTTGAACTCGCATCACCTAGCAATGGAAAGGAGATAGAAAGATATAAATCAAGAAAAGTCTATGTTTCCTTTCCAGGCAAGCAGAAGTTGATGAATTGTACCAAAATGACCTTTGATTTCAAAGCTAGACAATCACGATCTATTTCTTTATTTATGAGGCATTCAGGTTGGCATAATCTGACAATGCCTTTAACTTCAACATAGGCCTCATGATTTGTAGGGCTCAATGAAACAATATTGCAGTAATATTTCTCAATAGTTGTGAAAGAAGTATTAATTAGTACTATATGCTCATGATTTATAAGGCTCAACGAAGCAATATTGTAGCATTTCTTAATAGTTGTCAAAGAAGCATTAATTAGTACTATATGTTATTCCTTCACAACCTTTACTTTACAACATCTTGTGCAATTGCTAGTATATACTTTATAAAATTTTCCTTCAATAATATTATTATTTGATAAAGTGTTTCACTTTGACATTAATTATAAAAATTACCATAAATTTCTCATATTTTACATTAATATATCGATTAATAGTTAACATAATTGATTAATAAAATATTTTCACTTAATTAATTTGAAATTTTATAATAAATTTTTCAAAATTCCACATTGAGACAATGGTATAGACTTCTTCTTTAACGCGTTTTATTTAAAATAAATAAATAAATTTTCTTTTCCGTTCGAATTCTTTCAATTTTCTCCATGTTCTCAATTTCAAATACAATTTGAAATGATTTTTCAATTTCGTCCATGTTCTCAATTTCAAATACAATTTGAAATGAGTTTCAATTCTTACTTCTTGCTGGTTATACATGTAGTCAGCATAATATTATCCATTCAGTAAACACAACACTTATGTGTATATATATAAAAAAAATGACTATGAAGAATAAATAAAAAAATTCCGGCGACTAAAGCTAGAGATTTTCTTTTATACATTAAAATTCATGGAACATTATTATTATCTAATTTTTAATGTCATTTTAGTTATATATATATATATTATAATATAAAAAACATTCACCTACTTAAATTATAAAAATATTTCTTAATACAAATTTTTAAAAGAAATGATGGATACCTTTTGAAATTATTGCAATGGACAACCTCACAAAGGTATAAGTATGATTGCATAGTCTACATCCTCCCTATGGTCACCATCTCAATCATGGTCATGCATCAAATTTGCTCTTTGGATTAAAAAAACTTTGCCCATAGGCATATCCTAAACATTCAGGTGTGAGTTATATAAAATACTGAGAAGTAGGGTTTTCTTCTTGTGATTTAAATATATGATTGGTAGAGAGTGTTGAATTAAAGAACCAAACATGTTTGGGGCATAGAGATTTACAAAAAGTGATAAGTTGAGAAACAAACCAAGTTCACAATGCAATTATATCTAAAATTATAACAACTATACTCAATGATATGATGCTTGAGGAAATCTTTATTAAAATATTTAATTTACTAACATCAATTAAGGGTAAAAGAAAAAAATAATAAATATAATTTTTAACCTAAATTTAATGGTCTTATTGTTCCAAGATGGAATATATGCAATTTTAGTTATTTAATTTCTTTTACTTCAAGTTAGCTATATTTAAACTAAGTGGTAGATACTCACTATAAATAAATTAAAATATATTCTTAAATTAAAAGAATAAATCTTGTTAATATTAAACTAGGGTATTAAAGGATTAATTACAATGTTAATTTTTATTGAATTGAAACCAAAGGCTTCTCTATATCACATTAGAATGAACACTGCCAAAGAAAAAATCATTAAAGACATTTTGATTTTCATATTTATTTTTTAATCAAGAGTTTAATTAATCAATTTTCTCGATTCCATTTTAACTATATTTAAACTAAATCATAAGTGGGTGACACATATTACATATTAATTACAAAAATGCTTTCAAGGAAATTTCTGTCATAATATTTATATAAAAAAAAACCTCTTCACATATTTAAAAATTTGAAAAATCAAATCAAATACTTAATCCTCTTATCATGAAAAATATTGTTTAACCAAACTTTCAATTAAATATAATAATAATCAACGCCATAAATATGAGATATCATATAAAAGTA
>APFE031047843.1:1323-12207 GCA_000404065.3 Pinus taeda | reverse complement strand
AACATTACTTAATGGGAAAAGAGACAGTAATACGTACTGATCATCAACCACTTCAATATCTACACTCCTAGAGTAAGTTACAGTAATCAAGACACTACAGATGGATGGTTTTTCTACAACAATTTCATCTAGTCATCAGATATAAAAAGGGCATACATAACAAAGTTGCAGACATGTTATCCAGACCCATTATAAATACATCTACTCTACTTAAGCATAATTTTGTGCTACATGAAACCTACATTGAACAATATGCTCAAGATATAGACTTTAAAGATGTATATGCAACTTTGAGTCAAGGTAAAAATGTAGAAGAATTTGATTATCATGTGAAGGACCGACTCTTATATCATTGTGGGAAACTCCGCATTCCACAAACTGAGAGAGTAAAGATAATTAGAGAGGCACACACTTCTCTGATATTAGGTCACTTTGGGGCATGTAAAAAAGTTTCACAACTGCAAAGATTTTGCCATTGGCTGAAAATGAATGAGACAATTTCTAGATATGTAAGAGGGTGTACTATGTGTGCTAAAAGCAAGCCCAGCAATAGAAACTAGGCATGTACACTCCATTGCCAGTTCCTTCTCACCCTTGGGAAAGCGTTTCCATGGATTTTGTTGGAGGACTGCCTAAGTCTAGAAAAGGTCATGATTCTCTATATGTGGTTGTGGATAGGTTCAACAAAATGTGTATTCCGAAACCTTGTAATAAACAGATTACAGTTGAACAAACTGCAAAACTATTCTTTGAACATGTATGGGTTCATTTTGGATTACCCACTTCTATTGTATTTGATCGAGACACCCGATTTTTGAGGAAGTTTTGGTCAAGTCTGTGGGAGATGATGGACACCCAACTAAATAAAAGCACAACTTTTCATCCACAAAACGATGGCCAGATAGAAGTAGTTAACAGGACAGTGATCCAGTTACTCAGAGGATATTGCAGCAAAATTCCTAAGCTTTGGGATGAACATTTGTGTTATGTGCAGCATTCTTACAACAGAGCTAAACACTCTTCTACACATAGATCTCCTTTTGAGACCTGTTTTGGTTTCATACCAAGGTCTCCTTTGGATTTTGTCTTTGGTAAAGATACCACAGTTGATGGACACAGTGATGTGGACAAGGCAAGTAGGTTCATTGAACAGAACCAGGAGATCCACCAGGCAGTACAAGAACAATTGGAAAAGAGCCAAACAAAATACAAGGCTAGGCATGAAAAGCATTGGATGGAGCATACTTTTCAAGTTGGAGATCAAGTCTGGCTGTATATCAGCAAGGACATGATGCAAGGTGAAGGTAAAAAGCTAAAGCCTATCAGGTATGGAACTTTTAGGATACTTGAGAAGATTGGTGAAAATGATTTTCACCTTTATCTACCAACTTACATGCACATCTACTCAGTTGTAAATGCAGATTGCTTGAGATTGTTTGAAACTTCAATGATTAAGGATCCTGAAGAGAAAAGTCGATTGCCTTCTATTGATGACCTGCTACTTGAATATCTTAATGAATTGCAGGAAGACACAGTCTTGGACAGGAAGGTGAGGATGATGTGTAGAGGAGATGTTGAGTACCTCAGAATTGGACTCAAAGGTTCGAAGCTGAGTAGTGAAAAGTGGATTGAGATTGGGCAAGTGAGATAATAGTACCCTCACTTAGTCGATGCTTGAAAGAAAACCAACTTTTGGTGGTCCAACAGATTTTCAGTGGGAAGGCCGTGATCCGAATTGGATCCATAAAGAAAGATTCACAGAGCCATGGTTGTACTAGGTCGGGACAAACTTCAAAGAATTTACAACAGTGATAAAAAACACCTCTAAACCAGTGGCAATGGCAGTGAACGTGCAACGACGAGGACCTCGGTCAAAGCGCGTTGATCGAGGTGCATGGAGACTGTGCGGGAGGCGAATTAGCCCCTAGGAGGCCCGGATTGGGAAACAGAGGAGGTTTTTGATGCACGATTAGCACTTATCGTGCATCACTGGGCGAAAAACCCCAAATTGGAGAAGCCCCGAGTGCTCGGTCGCATGAGAGCCGGGAAAACCGTGGGATAAAGGCTAAAGTGCTAAAGGTGGGACCCGCTCCGAAAACCACCGGTATCGATCGGAGGCACTGTTAAACGGTAAGTGGAATTGGCGAAAATGGAGCGATCCCACTCAGCGGTCGACGCGTGGAAAGTGGAGGAGAGAGAAAACTGTTGTTGATCGCACGTTAATGGTCAAGCAAGTCAACCGCGCGAAGCGTGCATATGGCGTCGAATCTGGAGGCCCTAGATGTAATGGCTGAGATCACGTCTGATGGGAAAGCGTAATAGGTGGGGGATTCAATCGTAGTTTGTAAAGATTTGATGTCTGATTTGACTGCCAAGGTGGTAGAAGACTCATTACACGAGTAACAGAAAAACCGAACTGACGAAGTGAATTGGCACAACTGTTGGGGCTGAAAGGTACCAATCCAAGTAAACCAAGGTGGATTAAGACTAGGAAAGTGAGGGAGATGTACCCTCACTTACTTTCTAAGTAAAGATATATTTTTGGTGGTCCAAAAGCTTCCAGTGGAGAGGAATGACCAAGGGGATAAAAAATATGCTAAAATATCGAAGTTCTCAAAATCACTGAAAACCAGTGCCAAATTGTAGATCTTGTCATTATTATTCCAATCATGCTTGAATCACCTCAATATACCACTGTATGTGAACATTATCGTGTTCTGAAGTTTTGGCAAACAATTGAAAAGTACCCTTTCAGGGTTGGCTGGGCCATGAACTAGTTAGGTGTACAAGTGATGTGGCATTGACATCAATAGCTGACTGGGTAGTATGGTGTGGTGTATATACCAATCATGTGCTAACATGTGGAAAGTCTTATAGGCTATGTTGGAAAAATTTTATTGGCTATTGATTTTTTGTTTGACCAATCATGAGGTGCTAGGTGGCCCAATGGGAGGGCGCCATGTGGCCCTTGGGTTCCATGTAAATATTTTTTTGGGTTGACTGATTAACCTAGCAGGGAATTGAACTCACAAACCCACATTCAACAATCGACCACCAAACCATCAAATCACCAAACATGCTCATTATGTCTAGTGGGAGAATTAATATTTAAAGTTCAATGGTTTTGGATTTAGCGGAGGGAGCAGGACACATGGCCCCAACCTCAAATCATATGGTATGTGGTGTGACCGAGTGCCAAAATAGAGGTTCCGGGAAATTAGCCCTAGCCCTAAGTCCCATATACATTACCAAAACCATCGACAGAGGGCTCGGAGGCCGGGGCAGGCATGTGGCCTAGTCCCGAGCCATATGACATATAACATGACTAGGGGCAGAGTGGTGGTGGGCGTGTGGCTTGTGGACCATGCCCCTAGCCATATGATGTTCCATGTGACCATGAAAAGGGGCGATAGTTGGGACCGAAATGCCCAACTAGCCGTCCAACAATTTACACTTATTGCAGCGGAAATTACCTTGATTTGTCCCTTGGTAGACCTGCCAAAGGATGAGTTTGTTGCCTGGTTAGCCAATTTTGTCATTTTATGGGACAAATAGTAGAGAAATGGGGAAAGAGGCCTAAATTGGTCATTTTTCCATTTTTTTGAGCCCAAGAAGAGCCTACACAAGGGTTTTTTGGTGTTTTGGACACAATGGCATCATTATTTTTGTGATTTAAGCATTGTATGTTGATGTAATTTACATTTTGAGCATATAATAGAAAGGGGCAACATTGGAAGCTGAACCCGGATACGTAGCTTAGGAGGGGTGAACCTCGTCATCAAATTGTTGTTTTTGTGATGCTACATGTTGTTTATTTTTTTATTTGGTTATTTCTACAAAATGTAACTAAAATCGATATGTTTATGTGCTTGTGAAAATTGACCCATTGCCACAAGACATAAACTAGCTTGCAAATTTTTTCAAGAAACCTTCAAGTTTATAATTTTAGATCAATAAGAATATATGTATCACAATTCCAACATCTAATCATCAAATCTGATATCATAAGACTTAGAGATGTTGCAAAATATATGCAACATCAAAGTGTAGTCTATTCTAATCTGGCCTAATTTAACCTAATATAATGCTAACAACTATTAATAAAAATTAACAAGTAAATAATATGCTCAGAAAGGAATGAATGCCATTAAACACACGTTGAAACCAAATACTGCATGGCTAGTACTTAATCCATATCCCCTAGAAAGGCCCCAAGATGCAATCTTTCACTGTGCACATGAAAGCATTCATGCAGTCAATAACAAATTGGATTTGAATAAACACATGATTCCAATTTAGGTAATTAGTTTCATGAAATTAATTGCTAAAATTGAAGGTTGAAAGTAAAGGCTTGGAAAGGAACACTATGGAATTCGTGAGTAGGTCATAGGACAACAAGTGTCATAAGGGTTTTAAGCTACAATTTGTCATGTAAATGGTTTGTATATTCATGTAACTTTGCAAAAATGAATCCTTGTTATCATGATACTCCTTCTATTTCCCTTCCCTATAGTGGATCTCTTATATTACAAATTAAAACAACATAAAACCATTAGATTTAATAAAACAAGAAGGCAAAGAAAAATTGAAAACAAGAGTAAAAACATAAAGGAAATAATCTGGAAAACTAAACTAAACTAGAAAATGAAAAGGGGAAAGAAATCACTCAACATTGAGGGAGCCTTCCCAACCTATATGATGCTACCAAAAGTACTCTGAGAAGATAACAATGGTGAACAAAAGATGAAGAACAAACAACTTCCATTGATGAATAAATCATCATAATTACAAGAGGAACAAGACTTAATTTGTTGCCATAATCGACCTTCTATCAACTACCTCTCTCAAGTCTATTAAAAAGTGAATGATGAGAAACCTGAGATATGTTCTCAATCTCATTATTTGTACAAAGAGGTGTGTTGGGTGGATCAAAACCTATCCCCCAATCTCTGATTTTTACCTATGAGATATATCCAAGATACAAATTGTGGTTTTCAAGCTTAAATTGGGTGATTTTGAACCCCAAAATATAAAATATACATAACAAGATGATTCCCATACTAGAAAAATAGTTGATATTCGTTCCCCACAATGTTAAGATGAATGATTTTACATTTTCCTCAAATATAGGCATGATTTAGAAATTTGTCAAAATTGTGCATTGTGTACAAATTGGGCCCAAATAACTTTGTGTATCATCCAAACCGTGATGAATATCAATAAATAGTTTGAAACTTAGCTAATTTTCCATATTGGGAACAAAACCCTTCCTTGAAATATTTAAATTCATCTTCATCATCTCGGTAATAATGTCCAAATTTGGCAGTTTGGAATTTTTGACCTATAATAATATTTTGGTGATGGTGGCTCACATGTGTGACCCGGGTGCATTTGAACATTCTAAAATAGGTTTGGTACTCTTGGATACAAAAACCATGTTCCAATTTTTTTCTAGAAGACCCTAAATATGATAACCACGATCGGGTACCAAAATTGTACTCTTGATACTGAAACTGGACTAGACAATTCATCGTCAGTAAAACACTTAAAATTCAATTAAACCTATTGGATACTAGGAATTAATGTAGATAAACAACTTTTAACCTCATTATGCATGTGAATGGGTTTAGGGTTCAAGGAGTGAAAAATGCACTATGTTAGACACAAGTAATACTTTGCCCCGGGGGGGGGGGGTTGGGTGAATTGGTATTATGAAAATATTATAAACATTTATGTAATTAAAAATTATTCAAAAATTCACTTCAAAATATGTAACAATATCATGCACATGAAATACACAAACAATCATCACATGTAGACACTTGGATTTTAGGTGGAAAATCCCCCCTCTAGGGAAAAAAACCACTGAACTATTTGCTGCTTCTTCTTATTATCTATTGCTTCAAAATATTCTCATTTAAATTACATAAACTAGCCACCATTATCAATAGAACACCCACCCCTTGACTGAAATGAGAAATGTTGGCCACAACCAAGTTGGAGTACCCACTCTTAGAATAGACAATCAACATGCACTTAACTTGAAGCCCCTACTACTAGTACAAAAAATTATGCAATAAGATAATATAATTTAGAACTGAAAACACTTATGCATACACAAAACTAGCATCAAATAAGCACACTCATACAACCACAATTTCACGCTCCAAATGAGATAACAAAACTCTCCACACAAACTCTCCAAACTGGTATTCAATCTCTACACAAAACTCTAGAACAATGCTGATGAATAATTTTTGATACATAATGCAATACTGAAGCTCTGAACTCACTACTACAATAACTGGTTTGTGCACTTTCCCTACATGCACACTCACTCACTCACACTGCTAGAGAATCAACCAAATGAGCGACTTTCCTTCTCATATTTGTAAATGCTAGAGATGGTTAAGTAAATAAATTCTTCAGATGATGGAGCTCTCCCAAAACCTTTTCACACTCTTCAGATTTGATTGAGATAGGATTCTTGACCAAATAAAGCCACTTGCTCAACTATTCTTTTGATATTTTCAACTTTGACTAACTTCTAGAGTCCCCACGACTTATCTTGACCTTTTTCTATAAGATTCCGACCATGAGATTCACCAAATACAAAATAATTTCAATTGTGTGTGTGAAATCCAAAGAAAATTTTGTGTTTTCTTTCAGTCACATAGAAAAGCCTGTGAAATTTCAACTGCAGTCACTCACACAACACTATCAACCAATGGCTGGGGCCTTTCAGTCACAAGCATAAGCCATCATTCAAGCGACTAGGGCATATCATAATGGAAAACAAAAAATATTGCCCTTAAACTTGTAACAAATCTTTAGGGGTTGATATGACCTATAAACCATCCTTCCAAGCTAAACTTGAGATCAAGAAATTAACTCCATGACTGAACAAGACTCCATGCACAACTTCAACTAGAATTCTAGAAACATTGTAGCTCACCTTTAGATGAGGCCTTATTACCTCATGACACCTCTTCTATAAACCTTTTGAGACTATGAAAACACTTTACATCAACATGATAACCCTCAATAAGTAAACAACAAACTCAAGATGATATAAAGGGACTCATGAGTACATGACTTGCAATAGGTGACATCAATGGCAACACAAACATGCCAACAAACTCCCCCTTTTCCAATGATGTCAACCTATAGCATTTGAAGATAAATATTACATTTACATACAACAATAAGAAGCTAAGCACATAAACAACTCACTCTCTCTCCCCCTTTGACATCAATGGAAATGGGTTTTACATGGAAAAAGAAAATACATGAAGTAATGTGATACATAACCAATGATGAAGTACTCCCCCTGAAGGGTTGCAACAAATACTCCCCCTATGCTGCTGAACATTCTCCCCTTGAATATATTTGAGACCACACCATCTTGAAGAAGAAATATACATGAGGAAGAAATCCATCTTGAAATGAAGAATAAGAAGAAAAAAAACAATTCATAAATCTTTGAAAAGCATTCAAACAACCAACCACCACCCATTCTCCAAATTTTGCAGTTGAAATTTCTCTTGGTGGCAGCCATATGACACCAACTAACTGCATGAAAAAATACTCAATGCCTTCGAAAAGGAACAACACCCATATGCCCTCTAAGATATTCAAATTGCTCCCTTGGAAGTGTCTTAGTGAGAATATATGCAATTTGTTCATTTGAAGCAATATATTCCAACCTCATAACTTTTTTGACCACCTTTTCTCTTAGAAAATGATATTTGATTAGTATGTGGTTGGTCTTGGAATGAAGAACCAAATTTTTGGAGATGCTTATTGTACTGGTGTTGTTTACCATGATGGGAAGAGGTTCTTCATATCGACATGCATGTCTTGAAGAGTTTACTTCATCCATAATATGTGTGTATAACAAGTGATTTCTACTATATATCTAGCTTCAACAATGGACAAAGAGATAAAACTTTGTTTCTTGCGTGCCCAAGAGACCAACTAATATCCCAAAAAGTGAGCTGCTCCTGAAGTACTTTTCCTCTCATCAATACTACCATCCCAATATGCACCAGTAAAAGTAACCAAATTGAATTGTTTACCTTTGGGATACCATAATCCATAGTCAAGAGTGCCTTCAAGGTACTTGAAGATCCTTTTTACTGCATTAAGATAAGTCTCCTTGGGATTAGCTTAAAATATTGAGACCTATCCTAAAACTTGCATAATATCAAGTCTAGAAGCAGTTAGATACAATAATATGCCATCATGGAATGTTATATGGATTGATTTACCTCTGGTGATTAATCATATTTACTCAATTTGTAACTAGTTACCATAGGAGTGCTCACTAGTTTGCAATATTTCATGCCAAATTATTTTAATTTCTCTCGAAGATACTTTGATTGAGAAATGAAAATGCTAGTATCATCTTGAATAAATTTCAAACCAAGGAAGAAAGTAAGCTCACCAAAATTTTACATCTCAAATTCTTTTTTCATTTCTTGCGCAAAATCTTGGTCCATCTCCTCCAAATTGCTCCCAAAACTAATATCATCTACATACACAACAATTATTAGAAAATGATAACTTCAAATTTGATATATAAGTTTCTATCCATGGAACCGTTTCTGAAGCCTTGCTATTGTAGATGTTTGTCTAGCTTTGCATACCACACCGTTGGAGCTTGTTTCAAGCCATCAAGGGCCTTTTTCAACCTACACGCTTGATTCTCATCATCACCCAATAAAAAAACTTCATGCCGTTCTATATAAAATTCCTCTTCTAGATCACCATTCAAGAAGATGATTTAACTCCTTTTGATAAAATTTAAATTTATTGAAGCATGCAAAAGTGAAAACCATTCTTATTGCATCTAATCTAGCTACAAGTGAAAAAGTTTCATTAAATTCAATACCTTCTACCTGAGTATACCCTTTCCACACAAGTATTGATTTGTTCCTTACCACCTTGCATTCTTCATTTAACTTGTTCTTGAACACCCACTTGATTCCAATGCTATTTTTGTCCTTTTGCCTTGGCCAAGCTCCCATGCTTCTAAATATGATCTATCTCAGCTATCATTTTTGGGATTCAACTGCGTTAAGTAAGTCATTCACGTATGACCATTTCCATGAGAGGTAGTCGTAACTGACTAATTTCTCATGATTTTTGAATAGTTCACTTAGCACTCATTGCATCGAGTGATGCTCACAGGGGTGAAGAAGTGGGATTGAAACTAGTGAAATATGGAGAACGAATCACATAGCATCAATCATCACTTCCGGGGCTTGCACCCGGTAACCAGGACTTCCCAGGAGGTCACCCATCCCAGATCTCCTCTGGCTCAAGCGCGCTTAACTGTGGAGTTTTTCCCCACAATCAAGCCCACTTAGCTTGCTACCCCATTTGCAAAACCTTAGCAAGTATTGTGCCTCATGAACCATTCAAGTAGAGATCCCTTGACTCTTTTTGAATTTAAGTATGGGGGATTACGCAGTGCATTATATTAGATTCAACTGCGTTAAGTAAGTCATTCAAACGTATGACCATTTCCATGAGAGGTAGTCGTAACTGACTAATTTCTCATGATTTTTGAATAGTTCACTTTGCACTCATTGCATCGGGTGATGCTTACAGGGGTGAAGAAGTGGGATTGAAACTAGTGAAATGTGGAGAACGAATCACATAGCATCAATCATCACTTCTGGGGCTTGCACCCGGCAACCAGGACTTCCGAGGAGGTCACCCATCCCAGAACTCCTCTGGCTCAAGCGCGCTTAACTGTGGAGTTTTTCCCCACAATCAAGCCCACTTAGCTTGCTACACCATTTGCAAAACCTTAGCAAAGTATTGTGCCTCATGAACCATTCAAGTAGAGATCCCTTGACTCTTTTTGAATTTAAGTATGGGGGTTTACGCAATGCATTATATTAGATATCATTTTGGGATTCAACTGCATTAAGTAAGTCATTCACGTATGACCATTTCCATGAGAGGTAGTCGTAACTGACTAATTTCTCATTATTTTTGAATAGTTCACTTAGCACACATTGCATCGAGTGATGCTCACAGGGGTGAAGAAGTGGGATTGAAACTAGTGAAATGTGGAGAATGAATCACATAGCATCAATCATCACTTCCGGGGCTTGCACCCGGTAACCAGGGCTTCCCAGGAGGTCACCCATCCCAGTTCTCCTCTGGCTCAAGCGCGCTTAACTGTGGTGTCTTCAACCAGTTTTGGTCTTCTCTAGCCTCATTGAAGTTTTTGGGCTCTGTTTGAGACAACAATGCATAATGTGTTGGATTGAAGCTATCCAATAATTTTCTCCTTGTTTGCACACCAAGCTTTTTGTTCCCAATAATTTGACTTTCTGGGTGCTTCTTTTGAATGTGACTTGGTGGAGATTTATTTGAAGTGGAGGTTCTCCTTTCTACTTCCTCTTCTTCATCCTTGTCAGAAATTTCTTGATCCTCATATTCTACGAATCATGATCAACTACAACATCTTTGGAATCAGTAGATTTAGGAACTTTACATCAACAACAATAGCAATACCTTCAATTACCTTTTTGTTTATCTTTTTGTAGCATTTGTATCCCTTTCTCTTGAAGGAATAGCTAAGGAATATTCCTTCATAGGATCTTGGTTTGAACTTGCTAAGTTTGTCTTCCATCCTCTTGATGTAGCATTTTCCCCCAATTTTTTGAAGTTGTCAACTTTTTTTGGTCTTTGATATGTAAATGGGATATAAGACAATAATAAGGTATTACAGACTTATGTGTGTAGGTTTTAACCCCGTACAGAAATTACCTGCATACGAATTCTAAATCAAAGGAAAAATAAAAATGCGAGAGCATAACACATAAAACACATATACACAGAGATTTCCCACTGGATCTCAAAACC
>APFE031047835.1:0-10067 GCA_000404065.3 Pinus taeda | reverse complement strand
GAGGTGGAGGTGGAGGAGGAGGAGGAGGTGGAGGTAGAGGTGGAGGTGGAGATGGCGGAGGGGATGGTGGGGGAATTGGAGTTAGAGGATGTGGAGTAGGTGGATGAGGTGGAGTAGGTGGAGGTGGAGGTGGACGTGTTAGAGCCGAGGCAAAGGTGAAGGTGGGGGAGGTGGAGTTGGAGGAGTTGGTGGTGTAGGTGGAGTTGGAGGAGGAGGAGGCCAGAGTGTAGGAGGAGGAGGAAGAGTTGGAGTGGGTGGAGGAATAAGAGGAGGGGGAGGAAGACGTGGAGGTAGTGGTGTAGGAGGAGGAGGAGGAGGAGGTCGTGGTGGTGGAGGAGGAGGTGGATGGGGAGGGGGAGGAGGATGAGAAGGTAGAGGTGTGAAGGTGATGGAGGAAGTGGAGGTGGAGGTAGAGGAGGAAGAGGAGGAGTTGGAGGTACAAGAGGTGGAGGTGGGGGAGGTGGAGGCAAAGTAGGTGGTGTTGGAAGTGGAGGAGGAGGAGGAGGTGGAGGATGAGGGGGGGTGATCCCCTACTACCCTCCCTCCTCCACTCCCACTCCCATATCTCTCTCCTCTCCCTCTTTAATGCTCCCTACTCCCTTTATTTCTCTTCCCTCCTCACCTTATCTCTCTCCTCCACTTCTACCCTATGTCCCCATCTATCTTCCTCTAGCTCCCTTCCTCTCCCTCCCCCTCTTGCTCCATCTCCCTCTATATTTGTCTCTTTGTATATATTTCTTCCTTGAGCCCACCCTCCCTCTCCCTCTCTTTCACCCTCTTCCTCACCCTCTCACTCATTCTTTTCTAGCCCGTTCTCTCTCTCTCTCTCTGACAACTTCATTTTATCACTACACATATCACTATCTCTAAAACCAATTCCATTTATTTGTCTCTTCCTCGCTCCTTATGACACCCTCTACTCGATGTCTTTCCCATCTAACTCTCCCTCTCTCCCTCTCTTTAGAACTCTCTATCACTTAATATCCCTTCTCTCTCCCTCTCTCCCTCTCTCGCTCTCACTTGACCCCTCGCCAATGTTCTTTATCTTCCCCCCTCCCCTCTCTTCTCTCTTTCCATGTCTCCTTTTCTACCTCTTGAAATTTTCCTCTATCTCTCTCTCTCAATCTCTTTGACACATGATCTCTCGTATTATATTATTCCCCTCCTCTTTCTCCCTATCTATCATCTTTCTCTCTCTCACCCTTCTCACTCTTCGTCTCCCTCTAAACTGACCTATGGCTCCCTCTCCTCCCTCTCTCTCTCTTTTTCACTACATCTCACCATATTCTCCTCTTCCTCTATCTATACCTTCTCCCTCTCCCTCTAGCCATTCTCTCTCTCCCCCTTATGCTTCCCTATCCTCTCTTTCAGTCTCTCACTCTACTTTTTCCCTTAAATTTCTCACACTCTCTTTCTATCGCTCTATCAATGTTTATTTGTTTGTCAAACATTCTCTCTCTCTCTCTCTCTTACACTCTCTCCCCCTCTCCCCTCTCCCACTCCTACTTTGTCTCCCTCTATCCCTCTCCCATTCCTATTATCTCTCTCCCTCTCTCCATCACCCCTTCTTGCACTCATACGCTGCCTATCTACCACCCTCTCCTCCCTCTCCCCTCTCTCTCTCAACCCCGCCCTCTTCCCTCTCTCTCCTCTCACTTTTCCTCACAACCTCCCACTCTCTCTCTCTCACTCCACTGCCCCCTTCTCCCTCTCTCTCTCTTATCTCCCTCCCTCCCTCCCTCCATCTCTCCATCCCTCCCTCCTCCTTTCCTCTCTCTTTCTCTCTCTCCCACTCCCTCTATCCATCCCTCTATACGTCCCTCACTATCTCTCTCCCTCTCTCTCCATCCATCTCTCTCTCCTTCCCTCACTTTTCCTCTCTCCCTTCTCTCTCTCTCTCTCTCTCTCTCTCTCTCCCCCTCGCTCTCTTCCTTCTCTCTCTCTCCCTCTCCTCTCTCTTACTCCCTCTCTCTCTCTCCCCCTCTCCCTCTCACTCTCTCTAGCTCCCTTCACCTCCTCCTTTCCTCTATCCCTCTCTCACCCTCCCTTTGCCTCCTTACATCTCTCTCTCTCGCCCTCCCTTCACCTCCTCCTTTACTCTCTCTACCCCCCTCACCCTCTTTCCTCTCTCTCTCCTCTCTCTTTGCCTTACACCCTCCCACTCTCTCTCTATCGCTCCCCTGCCCTCTCCCTCCCTCTCTCTCTCTATCTATCTACCCTTCCTTCCATCCCTCCCACTCCCTCTCCCTCTCCTTGTCTCCCTCTCCCTCTCTCTCTCCTTCTATCACTCTCTCTCGCTCTCCCTCACTATCTCTCTCTCTCCCCCTTGCTCTCTTCCCTCTCTCTCATCTCTATCACTCCCTCTAGCTCTCGTTCCCCCTCTCTCACTCTCTCTCACTCCTCTTTCCTCTCTCCCTCTACATCTCTCCTTCCCTCTCTCTCTCTCTCTCTCTCTCTCTTCCCCTTCTCCTCATCCTTTCCTCTCTCTCTCTCCCCCTCCCCCTCTTCCCTTCCCCCATCCCGCCCCTCCCTCCCTTCCCTCCCTTCCCTCCCTCTCTCTCTTTATCTCTCTACCTGTCTCTCACTCCCTCCCACTCCCTCTACCTCTCCTTCTCTCCCACTCTCTCTCTCTCTCCCTCTATCACTCCCTCTATCTACCTCTCTCCCTCCATTCCTCTCTCTCTCTATGTCTCTCTCTCTCTCTACATTTCTCCCTCTCCTACTATCCTTAATTACCTTTTTCAATTTGTCCTTCAAAACAACCCTCCTGAGCTCGGTATGTCTTTCCCTCCCTCCCCTTCTCTCTCCCCCTCACTCCCCCTTTCTCTCTTTACCTTCTCTTTCACCCTTGTACTTTCTCACCCTTTCCTCTCTCCTCCAATTTCTCTCTCTTCCCCCTTCCCCCACTCTCTCTCCCTCTTTACCTCCCTCCCTCCCTCTCCCTCTTTCCCTCCCTCCCTCTCTCTTCCTATGCCTCCAATCTCTCTCTTTCTCTCTCCCCCTACTATCCATGCCTACCTTCAATTGTCCTTCAAAACAACCCTCCCAAGCAATGTATCCCTTTCCCTCCCTCCCCTTCTCTTTCCCCCCTCGCTCCCTTTTTCCCTCCTTACCCCTTCTTCTTTGTCCCCAATCTCTCTCCCCTTGTAGCTTTGGGCTCTCTCTCTCCATCTTCCCCTCTCTTCTTCACCCCTCTCTCTCCTCACCACTCTCTCTTTTTACCTCTTGCTCCCCATCTTTCTACCTCTTTCTACCCCTCCCAACC
Organism: Pinus taeda; assembly: GCA_000404065.3. Lineage (NCBI taxonomy): Eukaryota > Viridiplantae > Streptophyta > Pinopsida > Pinales > Pinaceae > Pinus > Pinus taeda. Next base: position 6,802 of record APFE031047835.1, on the reverse strand, counting down.
AATTCCTCATCTCTCTCTCTCTCTCTCTCTCTCTCTCACACACACACACATGTACACTCTAACTCACTCTCTCCTCTTCTCTCCCTCTTCTTTTGTTTTCCCACTTTCCCTTCCTCACTATCCCCTACCTTTCCCTCTCTACATTTATCTTCTTTCAGCTGCATCTCTACCCGTTTCTCTTATCCTCTTACCCCCTCTCTCTCCACCCCACTCCCAATCCCTCTCTAAAATATAAATATATTTTAAACAAAAATATAATTAAAAATTATTAAGTTATTTTATAAAATTCACATGAAAAAATACATGAAAATATTTAAAATTAGAAACACATTTATATCACAAATAAATTTATAAATTTAAAATTTATGTCAAAATTCATGTTAGAAATTATATTTTCAATCAAAATATATTGTTTTTATTCATCATTTTGTATCTATTAAATATGTTTTACTTTAAATAAATTTCAATTTTCTTTTTAGATCCCAAAATATAATGCATCTATCAAATAATTAATTAAACTTTCAAACCCCATAAATCATATATTCTATATTCAAAACGATACAATGAAATAACTTCAAAATAGTGTTTCCCTAAATAAACAAAATATGAGTCATCATAAAATCTCAGATCCCTGATTTTTGAATAAAGGAATTACAAATAAAAATAAATACGGTGAAGCAAACTTGTTTCTTCCTCTAACAAAAAAATTACTTTGCTAAGGGTAGTTTCTTGATTTTGAAATAAAAAGACACGTATAAATAACTAAAAAAACACTTTGCTAAGAGCAGTTTCTTGATTTTTAAATAAAAAACACTTATAAATAACTATTAACTTTTAAAGATTGTAATACATATACATAATGTATAAACAACTTTTCACTTTTGAAGATTGAAATAGATTGAAACAATTTTGAATAAGATGAAAAAATTGTAAACCGAAGGAAAGATATCGTGGTTACTCTGTGATTTTTGAATAAAAAAATTACAAATAAAAATAAATACGGTGAAGCAAACTTGTTTCTTCCTCTAATAAAAAAATTACTTTTTATGGGAAGTTTCTTGATTTTGAAATAAAAAGACACGTATAAATAACTAAAAAAGCACTTTGGTGTGCAGTTTCTTGATTTTTAAATAAAAAACACTTATAAATAACTATTGACTTTTAAAGATGGTAATACATCTACAAAATGTATAAACAACTTTTCACTTTTAAAGATTGAAATAGATTGAAACAATTTTGAATAAGATGAAAAAATTGTAAACGGAAGGAAAGATATCGTGGTCGTCGTTACTGGCACCGAACCAGATGCCATAGAATTTTTATCCTTCTACTTAGGAATTTCTCTCGTGCTGTTTATGTGAATTTGTTTATATAACAACACTGGACAACTAAAAATTATGATGGTGTTTTCTTGTTTTAATTTTTTTTGTTAAATAGTTTGGATTTTTGAATGCTTGTTTTAACTAATAGTTGCCTTAAAAAAAGGTGGACCAGAGTTTTAGCTTGTCCAATACACCCAAATGCAAGTATTAGTAGTACAAGATATCAAGCCGCCAAGGTAGCATGCTCAACATCTCCATGCACTCTAAGGTTTTCATGAAAAACGAAAAAAACCCAAAACTTAGGAAAAAAATACAAACAAGAAGAGCAAAATACCGATGGCCATTGCTAAACCGTCCCCAGAAAAAGAAAAAGAAGAAATGAACCAAATGCAATGCTAAATCAACCCAATACCCAATATATTGTGTCCTGCTAAGCCCAATATGCTGTGTCCTAGTGTGCAAAAGGGTTTAGCGATACACAAAATCGAAGAAGATAAAAGCATATGTATTTCAAAGAGATAGGAACATATCTATTTTCATGAATAGAAATAATTATTAGGTAGACTTACCATTAACAGAGATTATATATATATATAGACTATTGGATGACATTCAATCAAAAGGAATCGGATGGTCTCTTTTTCAGAACTCCCGTCCCGTACTCCCACTCAATCAGATCGTGCTCTGCACCATGCAATTCACAGAAATTTCCATGGGATTATAGTTCTCCTTTTGGTTTCCTTCGACATGCCTTGAGCATTCAGAGGATGGTTAGGACCCGTGGTATGCATGCATTTGCGTTCTTTATCTGGATGCCAAAAAGTTAGGCATCAGCTCTGGCTGGCTCAGCTATGCACCAACAAGTAGTTTGATTCGCTCTCTCCACGCATGAAAAGCAGGGGAAGCTATTTATTTCCTCGTCTCCACAACGGCTATGCTTTTTTCAATCTACTATTTCCTAGAACACAACATGGCCGTTTTATGCACTTGCCATCCCATAATCTCCGCCATGTTTTGCGGTTTAAAATGCTTTCTCTGTGGTCTCCACACTCTGGAGTTTGGTAGATACCCATTTTCAAATTTGGAGTGGCATTGTTGGACGATGTAGAATTGACTTCAGATTTGTTAAAGTCCATTAACTATATTATAATTTTGGGATTATATATACTTCGTAAAATTTATTAATTTAAATGTAAATTAGAAATATTCTAATTACAAATATAGTAAAATTCATTAACCATCAATTTAATATTAAAACACTAAAATTTGTTAACCATCTTTTTGATATTGATAACTTAACTATCCATTTGAGATTAACAATTTTGCAGGTTAGTTATTAAAAATTAATGTAACAAAGTAAGGAACACATCAAATTTTTAGGCTCTATATTAAATATATTAATCACTTGTGTGAATAATATACATATTCAATATTATACATATTCAATATTATATATATAACTAACGATGCTGAAAATTTTGACCTTTTAATTTTAAAAGAGTAAAATCCACATCAATTAAATAATTTATCTCAAATTTATTTTTTTATTATCATTATTTATTTTATTTTTATTTCTTTTAATTTGAAATTTTATATTATTAAGATATACATATAAATTATATTTAAAATTTTACATATTTTGACAAGGAATAGTCATTGTAGTAATTGTTTCTTGCCTATTATTTAGTTATTTCTAATTGATTATAATATTGTTTTTTGAGAAAATTATTGTCATTTATTACAGTGAATGTATGGTTAATCAAAATATAAAGATTTTTATGTCTTAATCAATAGCTTTATCTAATATAATTTTTTATGCTTCAACTAATACATTCTCAATGCTTTAAATGGAAAAATATTGCTCGTTATCTGAAAGCTTCATTAGCTTCATAACTTTGATTCTAACTACAATATCACTAATTTAGCCTACAATCCTTTTGTGACCGTAACAACAATCATGTAAAAGAAACTGGGGAAGTAAAGGTGAAGATACTCCCACAAGTCACACCAAAGGGCCTTTGTAACACATAGAGAACCCATGTATTTAGACTTAAGGTAACTCCATTGATATCCGAGAATTTTGGAAATATGTAATTGAATAGAAATACGAGCATTCAAGAAGAATATATGCAGTTTACAATGTATTATAATTGTGCCCAAAGCTACCATAAGGTATTCTAGTACCTATTTGGAGGCATGATTTTCTCCTACTATTTGTGCAAACATAAGAAGAGTTTCATCTACAAATTGTTGATAAAATGCAATTTGATCATCCCAGTGAAGTTCCATACCCCTAATTTTGTTTGAGGGTGCCATAGCCTTAATAGCTCAACTCATTCCTTTTTCCCATTAGTAAGAATAAGTACGATAATGAGTCCCCTTGTCTAATTCCACAAGGTGGACTAAATGTTGACGAGGGTGGTCCACTTATGAGAATCAAGAAGAAGGCTTTGGAAATAAGAGAGATAATCTAATTTATCTATTTGTCACAAAACCCAAAATTGAAATGGATGTGATAGAAATAATTGGGCATTTCAAGCTTAATGACCATACCAAAATTTTGAAATCTTTATAGATCGAATCAATTCATGGGCCAAAAGGATGTTATAAAGGATTTTTCCACCTTCACGATAACTAGATTTCTCCTAGAAGATGAGATTTTACATTCTTTGTCATGTCTTCCTTAGGAATACATATGAAGTAGGTGGCATTGTGTTTGTGAGTATTGGGGATGTTATGAAAAATAAGTAAAAGATTGATGGCTAAATGAAGGAGAGAAGAGCATACAATTATTCCATTTAACCATGTTTTAACATCAACATCATAACACAATTTCAACCCTAAAACACAATTAGGGCTTGAAGTTATAGTGAGACGCTAACATTGAAAAGGAATTGAAAAATTACTACTAATATTTTTCTCACTAAAACAAAAAGGTATATAAAGGGATTCTATTGAAAGAATTACATAGAACGCCCCTAGTTTGATTACTTAGAAGCACAACAAAGCCTTTCTCATGCAAATATCAATTCAAGACATCGAACTAGTAGCCATTAAAATGTTCAAAGAAAAACACCTATACCAGATGGCTTTACCTTAGACATCTTTCAATCATATTATGCCATCATTAAGTCACATGTTTGGGAATTGGTTTGGGATTTTGCATAACATCCCAAATACTCATAAACACAATGCTGCCTACTTCACACAAATTCCTAAGGAAGACATGAGAAATCTCATCTTCTAGGAGAAATCTAGTTATGGTGAAGGTGGAAAAATATTTTATAGCATCATTTTGGCCCATGAATTGATTCGATCTATAAAGTTTTCAAAATTTGGGTATGGTCATTAAGCTTTACATGCCCAATTATTTTGTTAGACACAATTATCTATACATCTATAACATCCTTTTCACCTTTGTGTTTTCTGACAAATAGATAAATTAGATTATCTCTCTTATTTCCAAGGCCTTCTTCTTGATTCTCATAGATGGACCACCCTCCTCAACATCTAGTCCACCTTGTGGAATTAGACAAGGGAACCCATTATCCTACTTCTTCTTTCTAATGGGAAAAAGGAATGAGTTGAGATATTAAGGCTATGGTACCCTCCAACAAAACTAGGGGTATGTAACTTCAGGGGGATGATCAAATTTCATTTTATCAACAATTTGTAGATGAAACTCTTCTTATGTTTGCACCAATAGTAGGAGAAGCTCATGCCTCCAAATAGGTGCTAGAATAAGTACTATCATGGACATATAAATGATATGATTATAAATCACTTCGTAAACTATGGGGTTGGCAGTATTTTCCCAAGGAATGGGCCAAGACATGGAGAATGACATTTGTTTTATCATAAATGTTGTAATAGATTAATATATTATATCTATTGTGGAATACTCCAATATCACTACTTTGATGATGTGAATTGGAACATTTTCATAAATTATTTAAAGTAAGAAGAAGTGTTTCCATAAGACAAAAACTAGAAGCCATAAAATTCATATATAACAGTAAGAAAAAAAGAGGGTAAAAAAATTTGAATAAAGTATTACAGAGTGTGAAAATATAAAGTAGTATAGTGTGTCCTAAATGACATTCAAATTCACCTAGTCGTTATGTAATCACTAAAGGTTCCAACTATTTATAATTTTATTAGAACATCGGAAATGTAAGTCCAACAAGGAGAAACATATGGGAAAGGGAGGGAGTAGGATGGAGGGAGAGGGAGAAAGAAAGGGAGAAAGAAAGGGAGAGGGAGAAAGAAAAGGAGAAAACATAATTATTTTGCTGCAACTCCGGAGATAACTTATTGATACTTTTCATGTTCCATTATACTTTTAGGGTTTTATTGTCCGATCGTACAACTATGGATAGGGTTTATGTTTATGAATAATTTTGGATAGCGTTTATGAATAATTTTGTTAGCATATTTGAAATATTAAGCACATTTGAAATGGAAAGGAAAGCACTTATTGATACTTTTGTGTTCCATTACAATTAGTCTTCCAGATCGTCTGTCCTCACACTTACAATTAATACCCACCCCAGCCAATTAGATTTGCTTCTAAAATATAAATACAATGGCTAACGTTTCGGGTACATTGTCTTAATGCACCAATACATTAGAAATAGAAGCGAAGGTATTGAAAAAAATTTATAATAATTTTTTTTGGTAATTTTGTGAATTTATTAACTTTGTTTATTCTTCCACCAATTTAAAGCAATTTACAAATTGTGTTTTTAAATGTCATCATTGCTTTTTTACTTTTTTAATTCAGTTTTTTTTAAAAAACTAGATAATTCTGTTTGGTCTTTACGTTGTGGATAACTGTTCGGCCTTTGAAATTGCCAATCTTTTACTTCAAAAGTAATTAACAGTTGTTTTTAAATTTAACTTTTAGTTTTTTACATTGCCTTTTCAAATTTGAGTGTTAATTTTTCTGGGTTATTTTATTTAACTATTAATTTTTATTTTGTTTGTTTTTGGAGGTTTCAAAAATAGAATTAATATTCCGCTTTTAAAATTTAGTTTTTTTTGAGTTTTTTGCTTTTTTTTTGCTTTAGTTAACTTTTTTCTTTTTCGGACTTTTTCTTTTTTGCTTTAGTTAAATTTAGTTAATAGACGGATTCGGGTGATGGGATTTTTTTCACAGTGGTTTCCTTCATTTCTCAGTGCGGATTTAGCAAGCAATATGCTTCCATTGGTAACACCAATCCTGTTGGCTCTTTTATCTTTTTCATAATTCAGGAAGATAGCTTTGTTGGGAGAGCCTCAAGGGAATGCTGAGCATCAGAGTGAATATCTGAAGGTCATGTGTTAAATCCACGCTCCGGTCCATGTAGGTCATGTGTTCGATCCACGCTCCGGTCCACGCCATTTCTTTTCGAGGTGGTGGTGAAGGAGGAGAGGGAGCGGGTGTAGGCAATAGTGGAGGAGGTGGAGGTGGAGGTGGAGGGAGAGGATGTGGAGGTGGA
>APFE031047834.1:0-22125 GCA_000404065.3 Pinus taeda | reverse complement strand
TCACTGTGAAATTCTTTATTTTTGGACCATCTCTCACCACGTCTTGGTAGTTTTGTAGCCTTTGCCATGTAAGATTTTGTTACTGCAAACTTAATGTCTCCAACTTCTACTTTTGTACCATCGAATGATCTAGCAAAAGATTTTGTGGTCTCTTTGTGATAGCCATCAAAATTTTCAATGAAATTGAGCCATCCAGCCTTTTGCAGCATCTCCTTCAGTTGTGGGTATCCTTCCATATATTTTTCCCCTACAGGCTCTATCCCGACAATGAGTCCCATAGCCTCTGTTTCGTAGAATTTTCTAACCTTCAGAATTACTCTCCTAGTCTATGAAATGGACTAACTGCAGGTATCGTGAAAAAGAACGATGGGTTTACGTGGAATAAGTAGACGGTGAGGGTTTGGAGAGACGTGAATGCGTTGGTCACATCATAGTTTTGACCGCTAACAGATGGAGTTATTAGAGACAATTTAAGTATAGAGTATGGAGAATGTAGCAGAGGTGTGGTATGATGAAATTATTATAGACCGTTTGGTACCGAATGTGGAAGATGTGGCTGAGATGTGGTATCATGAAGTGGCAGTCAAATCAAATGATGACTTGTTAAGGAGACATACGATCATTCATATTATACATGACTTATGTTTATAACTTGTTGTTTGAAATAAATTTTGCATTTTACCTTTAGAACTTAACCCCTTGCTTGATAATCCTTTTGGTGTTGATTCGTAGGTACTTTTAGCATGGTTGATCTCCAAAACCTGATTCTTCAATTTCCTTGCATTCATGATTTATTTGTGAGCTGTACAATTGTGCCACAATTGATAAGTAGGTTGTAGATGCAGAATCAGATTAGCTGCGGAATGGAATCAGTTGCAGAATGTGAAAAGAAGGAAAAGAGAAATATGTCTATGGAATATGAGTGTAGAAATAAAATGGAAATGAGTTATGACAGTGAGATGGAATGAGATGTAAGATAAAATGAAAAATAGGGTGAAATGGGGTAAAACTGTAAAAAGATAAAATGTAAATGAAATATGATAGTGAGATGAAGTGGAACTATAAAAAAAAATGAAAACAAAATGAGATGGAATGAGATGATGAATTTGCAGACTCTAAACTGCAAATGAATGTACCTTTTTGTCACTACTTATTATAGAAAGGGAATGGAAAATATAGGATGTCAGAAATCTATGATTTTCACCCTGTATTTTCTGTATGAGTATGTCAATCAATGATTGGTTTTCAACCTCAAACAATTTTTGTTTTTTTTTTTATCATTTTTTTAAGGAAAAATAAAGACTAAGTTAGTGGAGAAGAAGAAGAATTCTTCACTAGCTTCATTTCAAAGTTATTCTGGAAAATCTTAATGAACTCCTCTCTTGAAATTGGTTTTTGATATATCTTCAACCGATGACCATTCAAAAGAAGAGGTATTTTGCTTCCATCTATCGTCCTTATCTTTACTACTACGTTATTAAAGACTTCTTCAATCTCATATGGCCCAAGCTAATGAGTTTGAAACTTCCCTTGAAAATCTTTGAACTTGGAATCGAACAACAATGCCCAATCTCTTTCTTGAAACTTCTTCTCCTTAATATATTTATCATGCCATTTAGCCCTCTGTTGTTGTACTATACTGGTTCTTTGAACTACATCTTTCCTGATTTCATCAAGTTCATTGAGTTGCTCCAATCTATGTTTATGTGCCTCTGATAAATCCAGTCCCAATTGGACTGCCATCTTGAAGGTTTTCATTTGAAACTCTATAGGGAACAAGGCTTGTTTCCCATAAACAAGTTCATAGGGTGTATGTCCCGTTGTATTCGTCCATGTATTTCTATAGGTCCATAAGGCTTCAGGAAGCCTTTTTGCCCAATCTCTTCTATGTAGATGCACAGTATTAGTGAGAATTCCTTCAATCACCTTATTCATAGATTCAACTTTACCATTTGCTTATGGACGATAGGGAGTACATTTCCTATGTTTGATTTTGTAATCTTCCACAATACCCTTCACCATTTTAGATGTAATTGAGATCCCTGATCTGTCACAATTCTCTTGGAACACCAAAACAAGTGAAGATGTCCTCAAAAAGAAATTTAACTACAGATTTTTCATTAGCAAAAGGTAATGTTTTGGCCTCTACCCATTTAGTGACATAATTAGTGCATACCAATATATCATTCTTTTGCTTATATGGAGGATTAATTGGTCCAATAATATCCAAGGCCCATTTTTCAAAAGGTTCAATGAGTACATGAATTTGTAGTGGCATTTTATTTGAAGGAGCAGGTTTCCCTACCCTCTAGAAGTTGTCACACCTCCTGACATATTCTTTGGCATCTTTGAAGATGTATGGCCAATCATATCCTAAAGAAAGGATTTTATAGGTTGTCCTCTTATCAGCAAAGTGTCCACCACATGGCTCATCATGACATGCCTTAAGAATCTCAGGCATTTCATCTTCCCTAACACATCTTCCGATCATAAGATCTGGGCCTGTTTTATACAATTCATTAGTGATCCATGAGTATATTGCACTTATCTAAATTAATTTTATTTTCTCTCTAGGAAAACAATGTGAAGGCAATTTCCCTATGACTAAGTAATTAGCAATATCTGCAAACCAATGAGTTTGAGTAGTCACTGCAAAAAGATATTCATTAGGAAACTTATCTTCAACCGGAGTGTCATCTTTGATATTTTGAATTATGGACAAGGAATCAACAACTATGTTTTGTTTTCCATTTCTATCTAGCACAGTAATATTGAATTCTTGCAAGAACAAAAGCCATCTTGTAACTCTGCCATTAGTAATAGGTTTATTCATTAAGTATCTAATTGCAGAGTGATCTGTATGAACAAAGGTTTCATATCTTGTTATATAATGTCTGAACTTGTTGATTGCATGAACAATAGCTAAAAATTCATTTTCCAGTTACAATATAATTCAACTCAGTGGGAGTCAAATTCTTACTTGTGTAGTAGATGGTGTAGGGAATCAAATCTTTTTGTCCTAATACAGCTCCTAGAACTGTATCTGAAGCATTTGTTGAAATGTGAAAAAGGTAGTTTCCAATTTGGACCTCTCAAGATGGGTGCTTCAGAAATTTTTGTTTTTAAAGTCTCAAATGCTAACTGGCAGTTAGGATTCCAATTGAATTCACAATCCTTAGTGAGTAATTTGAAGAGTGGGGATGCTATTTTAGTGAAATTTTATATAAATCGTCTACAGTATCTTGTAAATCCTAGAAAAATTCGAACATCCTTTTGGCAATTTGGAATTGATAATTTAGAGATGACTTCAACTTTAGATTTATCAACTTTAATCCCATATCTTGAATGTGATGCCCTAAAACAATACCTTATGTAAACATCATAAAACATTTTTCATGGCTTAGTGAAAGGTTTGCTTCCTTACATCTTTTAAGAACTTTTTCCAAATTTTCCAAAGCTTCTTCAAATGTGTTCCCATAGACTGTAAAGTCATCCATATATACCTCTACACAATCATGTATTAGATAGGAAAAAATTCCTAGTACTGTTCTTTGGAATGTTGCAGGTGCATTACATAACCCAAACGGAAGTACTCGGTAGGCATAGGTTCCCCATGGACAAGTAAATATACTTTTATCTTGGTCTTCAGATGCCACTTGAATCTGATTATAACCACTAAAACCATCCAAGAATGGGAAATACTTTTTACCTGCTAATGTATCTAACACTTGATCTATAAAGGGAAAAAGGAAAATGATCTTTAAGGGTAGCTTTACTCAATTCTCAGTAATCAATGCACACCATCCATTTACCGTTCTTTTTAGGCACAATCACTAAAGGGGAAACCCATTGGTTGTCTGAAATTGGGTAAATGAAGTTTACATTTAACAGTTTTTGCAGCTCTTCTTTCACAATTTCCCTAAGATTTGGATTCATCCTTCTCTGAGGTTGTCTGATAGGTCTACAATTTTCCTCAATGTAGAGGTGATGTATACAAGTCTTAAGACTAATTCCTTTCATGTCATTATATTCCCATGCCTATGCAGCAAAATGTTATTGTAATGTCTTGATTAGCTTTTCCCATTGTAATTTCTCCAAGTTATTGTTTATGTTCCATGTTCTCCCTGGAAAGATTTCAACTGTAGAGCTGCCAAATTCTTCCATAGAATAAAGAGACATCTGCCTAGATGACAAATATTCAATATTGGATTTTTCTTGAAATTGATCATGTTCATATTCTGGAGATGATTCAAAATTTCCATTGTATTTAACATTTGACTATCTTCACAAGCATCTAAAATAGTAAAGAGAGATTGAATGTCATTTTCATCATCAATCCATTCTTTGTCATCTATTTCTGTGATTTTTCTTGCTGGAGGATATAAAGTGAATTTCTTTGTTGAATTCCCATCAAAAATATACATATCACCAGATCTACAGCTAATGAAAGCATCAACTGTGGCTAGCCAAGGTCTTCATAATATGAGTGGAGGTCCTCCTAGATTGTTCTTGGGGGTTAAGATCTTAAAATCAATAGGATATTCCCAAGAATATAAGGATACTAAAATATCTTCTAACACTCCATCTGGTTTGATAACAGATATGTCTGCTAATTGTAGTAATGTAGGTGTGTAAAGAAGATTAGGAAGCTTGAGTGGTTCCATGGTTTGTTTTCTCATGATCTTTATTGCTGCTCCTAAATCAATCAATGCATTTGGAATTTCAACTCCAATGATATGTGTTTTCACAATTGGACTTCCTGGATCTACATATTTTTGTATGAAAATTTTTCCCACCATCATATCTGTATTTTTCCTACCAGGTGAATCCTTTTTGTTTCCTTTGCTTTTCTTCCTAGTTTCTTTATGCTCAACTCCTTTATTGTTTTAGCTAGGATTGGAATCTCCTTAATGGCTTGTAACAAAGGTATTTTTATACAGAGATTTTTTAATTCATCTAGAAAATCATAATTAGCCTACATGATCTGCTTTTCTACTCCTCCATCAACTTGTAATCTTTCAGGAAAAGGAGGTGCATAAGTATATATTGGTTGCTCAATGATGGGAGTTGAGTTCACTGTTTCTTTTTGTTTTTCCTTTTCAATATTTTGGTTTTGGAGAGGTGTTCCCTCAAAAATTTTATTAGGTTGTAGAGAATCTTCCTTAGAATTGTCTTGTTCCTGAATAACTACAGAAGGCATTTCCTTTTCTAATATCCTACAAGATCTTAGTTGAACATCATTGAGATATAGAGAAGTGATAATATAAGTTGGAAATTGTTAACCTTCCATCATGTAAGTATTCTGAGGATTTTTATTGTTGGGGTTTGGTAATGGTTGAGCAAGTAGCTGATTTGGTCTCTGCTGAAATGGCAGTAAGAGTTGAGGATTTTGGTTTTGTTGTGTATTTTGTTGTGGAAATGGTAATGAAAGTTGAGGGTTTTGATTTTTTGTGGAATATGTGGGGGAGGATAATTTTGATATGATGGAGGATATTGATAATATTGAGAAAATATCACATAATTATTTTGTACTCCTTGAGCCCAGGGTTGAGATTGAGATTGAGATTGAGGCCAAGGTTGCTGCCAAGAATTCCAATTTGGTGGGGGCTAAAGATACATTTGATTGTTGAATCCCTGATTTTGTGGCCCCTGCCAAGGTCTTCTAGAGACAAAGCAAAGAGGTTCTGCTGAATTTGGAATTATTTCTTCTTGAAAAATAGCCTTAAGACCTGGAATCGAAGGACAACCCTTGGTCTCATGGTTTTCTAAGCAAATCGTACAAGTCTCTATAATTTTTGCATCTAAAGGGCATTCTTTTAGAGCATTTTTTTTTTTTTTTTTTGGACAAAAAATAGCTAAAGCATCAGCCTCGGTTTTCCACTGGTTTTGCAACTTAAGAGTGTCTATTTGCTCACTAAGGCTCCCTAAAATATATGTTTTGAATTCATCAAGCATATTACCAATTTCTACCCTACTCACTAATCCAGTTGCAAATTTATTTACTCTAACAATAGAAGTATTTCTTGGGCCTTTCCCAGTTCTGAATTTCCCTGCTGGGAGATGAACACATAATTCTCCTATGTCATTTAATGGGAGTTGAGAGATATTCCCCTTCCCCATCATGTTAAGTATATCTATCCACTCATCTCTAATGGTTTTTAATAAAAGAGCTTTTAACGTATCTTCATCTAAATTGTCCATCTTTGCTCTTTTCAAATTTAGTTGAATCTCACAATTAAATCCTCTAATTTTTCATCCTCTCTTTGCATCATTTTGAACACTTCATCTTTGTGATTGGTAGGCATGAAATCATCCAAATACCTATCCAAAAACACTTTTTTCATGTCATTCCATGTTCTAATAAACTGAGTGACTAACCCCATGAACCACTTCAAAGCAGCTCCTTTCAGTGTTGAAGGGAACAACTTAAGTTATTGAGAGTCTTCTAAATAATCATAAGTTCTGCACAAGACTTCAAACTCAAATAAAAATGTTTCAGAATCCTCACTTTTTTAACCCATGGAAATTTGGGAGGACAGAAGGTGAGATATTTTTCATTGTGGCATTTGTTTCTTCATCCACTATAAGGAATCCAAAAGAATTATCTATTTTCCTATTTCCTCTGTGTCCTCCATTGTTTCCTCTACCTATTCCTCTACCCCCTCCTCCAAACAATGTGAATTCTCCATCCTCTCCTTCTTCTGCCATTATAGTTTCTTCAAAGTCAGTATAAGGTTCAACCTGCAAGGTTACTTTCTCTTCCTATGGTTCTTCTATTAATGGGATATGGGAGAGAGGTTCTACTTCCTCTTCCTCACGAGGTATTCCTAATTCTTCAACTAAAATGTGCTCCCCCGTGGAGGTGAAAAAAACTAATCCTGTTGTTGGAGACCCAAGATTTTTCTCCTCTAGGACTGCCCTAGTAGATGAAGTAGTTTGATTGGATTTCTGACCTTAGAATTTCAGGAGTTCTATGGTTGGGAGTATGAGCTTGAGATGGAGGTGTATCTCTTCTTGTTCTTGGTGGAGTAGGTGGTGGTGTAGGAATTGAACTCCTCCCTCTAGCTATAAATCTACCCCTAGAGTCTCTTTCTCTATGCATATCATTTTTTTTTACTGTAAGAGATAAGGTTACCTAATTACACTTCCTTGGAAACGACGCCAAAATGTTTAGTCAATTTAGTGTCCTAAATTGCTTTGCATGAATTACCAACCGAGGTTTGTAAACTGATGAAGTGTAGTGCAATGTATATGCTTATTTAACCCTTCTTACTTCGTTGTTTTGTATTTTATATTGTTTTGGGGGTTTTTTTTCTTTGATTCCTAACGATGCACAATTTGAACTATGAGAAACTGAATCTAAACTTCGTAAAGGTGAACCCAAGAGCTTAAAACTAGTCAAAATCTAAGTTAAAAGAAGGAAAAAACAGAGCATATGTCCTATCTTGTCATCTAATCCTAATTCTTGAATCCAATTCTTAAAACCAAAAGGCAAAGTTGTAAGTCATGTTGAAGTAAATACAGGGACTGAAATTAACTGAAGTACTTCTAGTTACTCTAACCTTCAATTTTGAAAGATAACCTCCTTGAGATGGAATTCAAGCAACTCCTGTACTTCATGATCTAGAAAAAAACTAAATAAAAACATGCAGAAGGTAACTAATTGGTTTCAACCCTTATATAAATTGAATGTTTAACCATTTAGTTTAGGATGGACATCAACTTGAAATGGTGACCAAAAACATTCACTAATACAGTGCATTGACAACCTGAACTAGGAAATAAATAACAAAAACAATGAGTAAACTAATCAACAATGCATTCTCATTACTTTCAATCTTACTCTGTTTAGAAACAATGTACAAAAAAAAAAACAAACAAACAAAAAACAAAACAAAAAACAAAAACAAAAACAAAAACAACAACAACAACAACAAACAAATAAACAAACAAAACAAAATAAAAACAAAAACAACAACAACAACAACAAACAAACAAACAAACAAACAAAAACAAATACAAAACAAAACAAAACAAAAAAACAAAAAACAAAAAACAAAAAAACAAAAAAACAAAAACAAAAACAAAAACAAACAAACCTCCTTCAGTGCAAGGGCCCTCTGCGATTCACTGGGTTGAGCTGCTAACTTAATTCAAAATGCTCCTTCAAATGATCATCAGTCAACACACGACTTTGTATTATAAAACATGAACAAAAGTCCAAAAGTACAAAGCTGATAAGTTTAAACTCAATACATCAAAAACTTGGAACCCCTTCTGGTTCTGTACAACTGGTATTTAAAAGAAAATATTCATAACTGTCTTTTGAGGAAAATTAGCTACAGGTGGTCTACACGTATCACAACTGGACTGTGTAAATGTTTGATCAGCTATATGTGAGTTGAATTCGAACAAGGTGGTTGCACAGAATCGTTGACACATGTGGCTGATCTGAGTTAATGCTTCAATAGAACTATTGGATTTATTAATTAACCACCAAAGGGTAGACAAAGAGTCCTATTGCTTTCAGGTTTCATATGTTTGACTCCACCTTTGACTGTGGTCTTGAGCTGCCTTTTTTATCGATCAGGGCTGGGTGACTAGGATAGAATCCATGTCGAGACGATTCCAAAGATGCCCATGTGGTTGGTTTCTTCGTTTGACACCTGTAAACTGCTAAACCATGGAAGTAGCTATGGAACACACAATTAGCTGCAGAATAGGCTGCGTTCCGCAGCTAATTTGCAAAAACTTATTCAAATAGAAAAAACATAAAAGTATAGCATGTCAATCATTTAATGTCCTCCTTGAGACAAAATCTATCATTTATCAGTGATGGGGATCTGTCTTTTTATGGAAAACAAGGGAAAGAAGTGAGAAAAGTTGTTAAGAAGAGGGTAATTCTGAGGTTCAACAAGTACAAGTTGGAACCAACACTAGAAATATTAGTGACGATAACAGGAAGTACTAGCAACTAAGATGTGAGTAACAATAACAACCAAATTACGATGTGTTTTCTTAAGGAGTTTTTGAGGGATAAAAAAGGTTCATTTATGTTTGGCCATAATGTTGGCATTATGACTAATGTGTTGTCCTTGATGGAAACCTACTTGATAACGATGTCAAAATGATGACTATACAGTGTGATAGAGAGAATGGAAAAAGGTTGTCCTTGATAGCAACCTACTTGATAAAGATGTCAAAATGATAATTATATAGTGCGACAGAGAGAATGGACAAAGTTTGTCCATTATAGCAACCTAACTGATAATGATGTCAACATGATGGTCATGCAGATGCTACTGGTGGGGTGGACAAAGGAATATTAGTTCAAAGACAAAAGGAACCTACCTGATAAAGATGTCAATATGATGATTATGCAAATGCTACAGGTGAGATGGACAAAGGAATATCAATTCAGAGACAGAAAGATGATAAAGGTGAAATTTAGGAAAGTATACGCAAGCCCTGTGAAGAAAAGTCACGTACATATGCATGTATCATAAAGATAAGTCACGTACAGTTTCTGCACCATGGTATTATGAATATCAATAGTATTTACCATGGTATTGGCCCATAGTATTGAGCGCGACAACAAATATTTGATCCCATCAAAGAATGCCATCGACCTTAGTAATTGACCTAATATATTGGCTAAGGCTTATACTATATAAGGAGATGGAGATCAAGTGTTAGGTAGTGCATGTGATGGATTATTTATGAATAAATTGATCTAAAATAGGGGTGCACAAGGGAGCATGGACATGGATCATATCTAATAGATCTGAAATGACCACATGTTGAATAATCTGTTTATAGTTTGATAGATTTGTGATGAAGATATTACAATGTGTGTCTGAAACAATTTGCATGTCGAGATTTGGGTTTGACGAATGTTGTGTTGCAACTAAGGTATGTCTCAGTGACTACAAATCTATACATAGGTTTGTCATTGAGAAGTTACGTACATACGCAGATCTTCTTCTAGGTAGTCATGTATATAGTTTGCAATATGGACAAATCTGTACGCAGGTGTGGCAAATGATAAACATGTACATTCGCAGATATGCTTTATAAGAGTCACATACATCTGCTAGAGTTTTGCAGTATGAGTTGTTAATGATGTTTGATCAATTTTATTATGTTTGTTGTTGTTTGTCAATAATATCTCTCTCACAATAATATGTGTTTGATAGTTCTGGTTGGTTTGAATTGTTTATGGAATGATATGTTAACTAGAGATGATGCTACTGTGTGAAGATCTGTATATGGCTCACTGATCTTTGATGGGTTCAGTATGTGATTCAGTGTGAGAGTGATTTAGACTCCGTTTTCAGTACTTTGAGATATGTAAGCAAGTCCTCTTAAGGAGAAGCACATACATACACGGGTATGACTCAAAACAGTAGCATATATATTCTGACATATGGTTGATCAAGGTTTGCAATGGTAGCATTTGGTTTTTTTGATGGGTAATAGTGTTTGACTTTACTTATTGATGAGTAGCTATGATATATCCTTGTTTAGTTCGATCTATTTTTATTGACTGATTAAGGTTCAGTGATTTATTTGATGATTCAATGATTGGGTGATTTGATACAATGATTGGTTTAAGAATTGTTATTTGGTATTGGGCTAAAATGATGGAAGTGGGATGAAAAGTGGCCTACAAGTTTGGTGTTATTTTAGGTTAGGTGATCCAGTATGAAATATTATGAAACATGGTCCACATAGGTGCTGAGGGTTGGAGTCTTCGATTAAAGCTTCCTTCTAGTGGTAGTTGGTGAATCAAATTAGGGGATTTGAGCTCCTTTCTGATAGGAGCTAGTAAATGAGATCAAGGGGTTGGAGCTCCCTTCCAGTGGGTGGTAGAGAACAAGTAAAAGTTGTAGCCTTATGTAGGTGGGTGCCTGCGTACTCGTATGTGTCTACGCTAGTACAAGATTATAATATTTTTTCATTTATAATAAAAGATTAAGACAAAGACGATGACAACGATGGTCTTCTCCCACATTGGGTTTCCACCTAAAAATCCTAGTGTCCTCATGACTTGCTTATGTGTGATGATTTATTATGTTCTTGCTACTCAGGTTACTGTTTAATTAAAGGCTAATGAAGTAATAACATACTAGTTAAAGTAGAATAGATGATGAAATATATGAAAAGTTAACTAACTGGATATATGATGTTTTCCTTCATCATAGTCACGTACATATGCTAGTTTACTTAATGGTAGTGGCATACAAAAATATGAATAAGTAATTGAAAGATTTAAGTGAGTTTTTAAAATATTGATTCACAACCCACCCCACCCCCCGTCCCACCAGTATTTTTCCCAACAATTGGTATCAGAGTAGGTCACTTCAGTCGAAGCTTAACCACCTGGAGTGGATCAAGGATGATGGGAAAGAAGAAGATAACTCAAAGGAAGGGGTCAAAAAATAGTGATGGTGACAATGATATATCAGATGTAGTGACAATTATAGATGTCAACTAATATTCAAGTTTGGGAGCACCCCGCTTTCTATTGATCGAGAATGAAGAAGATAGTAACAAAGAACTACCAGATATGGATTTTTGTTCTAATTATTGTCCATTTCCTTGTCTATGTAATAATGAAGATAGTGAAGATGATAGTGAATCAACTGAACTTGCACTCATGGGTAAAAGTGAAAGTAAGCATTCTAAAGAGAAAACAAATTCAAAAATATTGGTCCTAAAAGCATAAGATCAAGTCAAGTCAGAAACAATGGACAATGAAGGCGTACCCATGCTAAGTAATGATAAGTATCACCAATGGAAAGAAAATTTGAAGTCTAATCTAATGAACCGTGATGTTTGGTATCTAGTATGCAATGGCTTCACCAAAATTCCTCCATCAGACGAAGAAGTGCAAAATAAAAATAATGCATGAAGTGATGTCATTAATAACATACTTGATTCAACATTAAATAGGGTTATGAATTATGCAACTGCAAAGGAAGTATGGGATAAGCTACAGGAAATCCACAAAGGAAGAACAAAGGAAGATTGTTCATCAAAATAACCAACAGGTAACCTTATTTCTAAAGAAAATAATGAAGCATCAAAAGATGAGTATGTTACTGATTCAGAAGAAGACAAAATATATGAAGATCTTAATCTTAGAAGAAAACTTTATCTTGTTTTGAAAAACATTATTAATCTTAAATATAAGCTACAAGCATATGATAACAAGGATCATATGAAATCAGTAAATGCTGCAGTAGAATATAAACAATATTGTGAAGGCCTTGAAGCATAAACTATCTCTCTAAAAGCATATCTTGGAAAGTCAAACAAGCGAAATGAAGAACTACTTAAAGCATTTGAATAACAAGAGAATGGGCTGAAGGAATAAAGTATAAACTTAAAGGAGCAAATGCAAGAAGGAACAAAGGTTGAAGAAGGAATGAGAAATCATCATCTTGAAAAGGAAAAGCAATACCAAAGAATGGAATTTGAGGTAAACATTCTAAAATGTAAATTAGAAGAAACGGATAAACACTTAAGATTTCAAGATGGTACTAAGATTTTGGATAACATTCTTAGTAGTCAAAGGTCTCTCGCCATTAAATCTTGTCTTTGTCTTCATGAAACACAAAAAGAATAATCTAGTTCACAAGCTAATGCAGAGAATCTTAAGGGTAACAATGCAAAACCTAAAGTGCTCAATAAAGAGATAAGAAGTAAGCCTAATCAACAAACAAGGAAAGTAAATCTTCAAAGGAAATCATTTGCTCCTAACTATAGAAGTTGTAATCGATTCTCTCCTCTGATCAATAATGTTGAATGTTTTATATGTTATAATTATGGACGTGTTATAGCCAATTGTAGAAGCAAATGGTTTCAATCTCAAGCAAATAACCGCTTCATAGAAAGATGATCAACTCCCAGGTACTCAGGCTTCTTTAAGGGATATTGTTTTCCTCGCAATATATTTGGTCACAAAGCTATTTATTGCAATAACAAGAATATGAAATAGAAATGTTATGATTCCTCTGCTCATATAAGATGTTATGCTTGTAACAAGTTTGGGCATGTAGCAAAAGAATGCAGGAACAAATCTATAGATCGCCTTAGACAACATGGCAAGCAATCAGATGAGAATATTGATGTGAAAAGACATGAAAAAGATGGATCCACCAACATTTCTCGTAATAAGTATAAATAAGAAGAACAAATAAGGTGTGGTCTTTCTCTTTGCTCGTTTGAAGAAGAAGAAGATGAATGGTACATAGACAACGGATGCTCTCATCACATGACTGGAGATAAGAGTAAGATGGAGTCTCTCAAGAAAAAACTAATATGGTAAGGTCATTCTTGGAAATAATGCTCGAGCAAAAGTTATGGGAAAAGATGGAGCTAGAATTAATAAACATAGAGGAGCAACTAATACTTTATTAGTTCAAGGGATAAAGCATAATATTCTAAGCATAGGTCAAATGATGGATAAAGGAAATATGATTGTGTTTACATAAGCCAAATGCAAGGTCATAGATGAAGAAACAGGAACGGTCATAGCAAGAGGATATAGAAATCCAAACAAATTATACATGTTTAAAGAATTGAATTCTCGCATAAATGAGGAGGATTCAGACTTAGAGTAAAAGAAGATTATCTCTACTATAGTACATTATTCTTAAAAGAATACTTCTCACGGTGACTGCAGAAGTGATGTGAAGTACATGACCTCATGAGGAGCATATGATGATTATCGGATCCTTAGGATCAATGATGTATGATCTTAGGGGGAGCTATACATCTTGATGATGTTTCCCATAGTTATTTGATATTCATGTTTCTTATACTACTAATAGTTCATCTGATGTATTAGCAGTGAAATAGGAACATATAGTACAGGCTCAGGGGGAGCTGTGGCTATGAAAGTTCAACATTTTACTTTATGTACGCAGATATCATAAAGGATAGTCGTGTATATACGTGAGTTTTTGTATAGACAACCACATATGTTTATCTGAGATGAAGAAATTGTGGGATAGACTTAGGGAGAAGTTCTGATATGCTTCAGTTAGTTATTATTTGGCTTTCTAGTTCTGTTATTGGTTGGTTACAGTCTATTGATGCTCAGATACTACTTAGAAGTAGTATTGTCATATAATTGTTTATGAGTTGCTGCAATATGGCATTATTGCTTGGTTATTTTGATGGCTTTACTAATTGATGAAGATGGATATGATCAGATATGACAGCAAATAGTTGGCACAGGTTCAGGGGGATCATTTTCTATGCTTCTAATAGTGCATTGTTGGCATTATGATTCCTTGAGAATTACTTATTGCATGATGATGTCCATGATAAGTAGATATATCATTAATGATGTGTAGTCTTTGTTGTTGAAGATACATATGATATTGTTATTCTATCATTTATGATGATAAAGTCTTGGATAAAGTTGAACTTAGTAGAGTTAAGTCTACATGAAGAGGATATGCATGCAATTGTCCTTATTTGCATTGGTTGATGACAATGAGTTTCACTCACTACTTATGTGTTGTTATTATTATATCTTCAATGATGCATCAATTGCATATGGTGCAGTTATAGGTGATGCATATAGTGGTTTTCTTGGTTTTCACATATGTTACATGATGATGTTATATGTTGCTTGAGGATTGTGGCTCTTTGTATGCAGATCATCTTGATCTTGATGATATGATATCAAGGAGATGGGTTACTAACAAAGCTTGATTGCACAGTCTTATGCCTGGTTTATGATGATGAGTTCATATTACTATCTTTATGTCATAGATTATCAATAATGGATGGTTACTTGAGTTGCATATTGGTGAAGTTGTTTATGGTGTGATAATTCTTCTTTCATGAAGATAATGGGCCAAGAGAATGATATTGGTTCCTATGAATTATAACTCATCATACATGAGGAAAAAGCAGGGTACATGAAGACAAGAGGATGGTCATTAATATACTACTACCACAACAGTTGGGTGATGCTTGGCGACATTTCATATTTAATCACATATTGATGCTTGAAAGATTTGGTCACATGGTGATGTTGATTGATGCTAGATTGTCCTATCTTACTTTATGATGATATTCTTGGTTCTCAGATATGTTGTTGATGCATGAAGAGATATGTTGTTGTGTTGCAAAAGATCTATGTCTTTGATGTATGTAGGGAAAGAGTAAGTTGACCTTGATGAGGTCAAGGGAATGAGTTGATAACAGATCTCTATGGAACAATCTTATGTTGTTGTTACAATTTGGTAATATTGCATACTCGGTAACAAGTTGATGATATTGAAGCTACATTATCTTATCTTACATATTGGTGAGGATGTGCATGTTGTTTTTCATATTGTTGTTATCTATCTTATGATGACTATTGTGGTCTTTCTACCTCATGGTTGAGGTCCTTATTCTTGGTTTTGCTCATAAATATCGCATATGTCTCTTGATGTAAAGGTCATGTAAAGGCCTATGATGTAATAATTGTAAAATTCAGTCATGTTTGGACTATTGGGGGTCAAGCCAGTTATGTATGTAATCCAACTGTGTTGGGTGATTGATGTAATCATGAGTCCTTGGCGATAGGAAAGTTTATATTTGGTTGAGTCATAGAGTCACTTACTTCTTTGAAAATCTTCTTGAAGATTCAGCACATGCTTAGGGGGAGCATGGCCAATGTTCATATTTAGCAGATCTGACCTGCATTGATCCTCTCTACAAAAGGGAACAATAAGTCTTCATTCAACATTGATCAACCCTTTTCCCTTGATGTCAAAGGGGGGGGTAGCTTAGTTTTTGGAGCATAATGTTTGGAGAGAAGCTTGGTATGTCTACAAATGTGTTTACAAGTATCTGACAAGTAGTGGTGACCAAAAACCAAAGTGGTTGCCATCAAGTCCAAAGGGGGAGATTATTGACATTATTACTAATGTGTTGTCCTTGATAGCAACCTACTTGATAAAGATGTCAAAATGATGACTATACAGTGTGACAGAGAGAATGGAAAAAAGGTTGTCCTTAACAACAACCTACTTGATAAAGATGCCAAAATGATGATTATACAGTGTAACATAAAGAATGGAAAAAGGTCGTCCTTAATAGCAACCTACTTGATAAAGATGTCAACATGATGGTTATGCAGATGCTACAGGTGGGATGGACAAAGGAATATCAGTTCAGAGGCAGAAGGAACCTACCTGATAAAGATGTCAATATGATGGTTATGCAAATGCTACAGGTGAGATGGACAAAGGAATATCAGTTCATAGACAAAAAGATGATAAAGGTGAAGTTTAGGAAAGTATATGTTGGTCCTGTGAAGAAAAGCCACGTACATATGCAGGTATCATAAAGAGAAGTCATGTACAATTTCTGCACCATGGTAATATGAATACCAAGGGTATTTACCATGGTATTGGCCCGTTGTATTGAGCATGACAATGGATATTTGATCCTGTCAAAGTATACCATTGACGTTACTAAGGGATTGACCTAAGGTATTGGCTAAGGATTATAGTATATAAGCAGATGGAGATCAAGTGTTTGGTATTGCATGTGATGGATTATTTATGAATAACTTGATCTGAAATAGAGGTGCACTAGGGAGCATGGAGATGGATAAGATCTAAAAGATCTCAAATTACCGCACGTTGAATAATTTGTTTATGGTTTGATAGATCTGTGACGACGATATTATGATGTGTGTCTGTAATAGTTTGCATGTCAAGATTTGTGTTTGATAGATGTTGTGTTGCAGCGAAGGCATGTCTTAGTGATTACAGATCTGTACTCGGGTTTGTCATTGAGAAGTTGCATACATATGCGGATATTCTTCTAGGTAGTTGCATATATATTCTTTAGTATGGAAAAATATGTAAGCAGGTGTGGTGAATGATAAACACGTCACGCATATATGATTTATAAGAGTCACATACATCATCTAGGGTTTTTAGAATGAGTTGTTAATGATGTCTGATCATTTTTTATTTTTTATTTGTCAATAATGTCTCTCTCATAATAATCTGTGTTCGATATTTCTGGTTGGGTTGAATTTCTTATGGAATGATATGTTGACTAGAGATGATGCTACTATGTGATGATTTGTATCTGGTTCAGTGATCTGTGATGGGTTCAATATGTGATTCAGTGATTGATTTAGTGTGACAGTGATTTAGACTCAGTTGTTCAGTACTTTGAGATTTGTAGGCAGGTCCTTTTAAGGAGAAGCGGTACATACGTGGGTATGACTCATAAAAATAGGGTATATATTTTGACATATGGTTAATCAAGGTTTACAGTGGAAGCAATTAGTTTCTGAGATGGGCGAAAATGTGTCACTTGAGTTATTGATGAGTAGTTACGATCTATCCTGGTTTAGTTTGATATAGTTGTATTGATTGATTGAGATTCAATGATTGCTTTGATGATTAAGTGATTGGGTGATTTGATACAGTGATTTGTTTCATAATTTTTATTTGTTATTGGGCTAAAATGATGGAAGTGGGATGAAAAGTGGCCTATAGGTTTGATGTTGTTTCGGGTCGGGTGGATCCAATGAAATATTATGAAACGTCGTCCATAGAGGTGCTGAGGGTTTGAGCCTTCAGTTGAAGCCTCCTTCTAGTGGTAGCTGGTGAATCAGATCATGGGGTTGGAGCTCCCTTCCGATAGGAACCGATAAACGAGATCAGGGGGTTGGAGCTCCCTTCTAGTCGATGTTGAAGAATGAGTGAAGATTGTAGCCTTTTGCAGGTGGGTGTTTTCCTACTGGTATGAGTCTGTGTCAATACAAGATTGTAATATTTTTCCTTTATAATAAAAGATGATGATAGAGACAACGACAATGATAGTTTTCTCCCACCTTGGGTTTCCACCTAAAATTCGTTGATGTGTTGCTTATGTGTGATTATTTATTATGTTATTACTGCTCATGGTTATTATTCAATTAAAGGCTAATGAAGCAATAACATATTGGTTAAAGTAGAACAAATAATGAAATATATGAAAAGTTAGCTAACTGGATAAACGTTGTTTTCCTTCATTATAGTTGCGTACATACGCTAGTTTACTTAATGACAATAGCATACAAAGACATGAATAAGAAACTAAAAGGTTTCAGTGAGTTTTTAAAACACTAATTCACCCCGCCACCCACCCCCCTCTCAGTATTTTTCCCAACACATAATGTCAAAACAAGTTTAAGAAGGTGGGAAGAGGAACTCTATGCCACTAAAGGTGTAACCTCTGTTGAAATAATTTTAGGAGATTGTTGCAGATAATTTTCCAAAAGGATTATCCCTGGTGAGGAGTATATCGCATTAGATTGACTTGATACCAAAGTCAATTCTACCTACTAAAACTTTGCATTGTATGGCTCCAACTGAAAGTGAAGAAGTGAATAGGTAGGTACAACATTTTCTTGCCAAAGGATTGATCAAAGAGAGTTTTAGTCCCTATTATGTACCAACAATATTAAAACATATGAAGGGAGGTCAATGGTGAATGTGTGCAGATTCACATGCTATTAATCAAGTATAGATTTCCCTTATCTAGGATGGATGACTTCATGGAATGTTGGAGTGAAACTAAGCACTTTTCAAAGATATATTTGAGGAGTGATTATCATCATATCTGTGTAAAGGAAGATGATGAATGAAAGACAATATTTAATACTAAGGATGGATTGTTTAGGTGGTGAGTCATGCCATTTGGGTTAACCAATGCTCCAAGCACATTGACAAAACTTATGAATGAAGTCTATAAACCCTTTTTGGGAAAAAAATTGTTGTATACCTGGGTGATATTTTGATCTTTAGTAAGACCAAGGAAGAATACATGGAGTATGTGATAAAGGTGTTACAATGGTCAAGGGAATCGAACTACTAAAAAATTTGAAAAAGTATACATTTATGAAGGAGTAGTTAGTTTAGTCAAGATTTATAATTTCCTAAGAAGGCTTGAAGATGGATCTTGAAAAGGCAAAGGACTTTTAGTTTTGGCAATACCTAAGTGTACCTTTGATGTAAAAGATTTCATGGTTCAATATGCTTCTACAATAAATTTATTCGAAACTTGGGTGAGATTTGTTCACCACTTATAGAATGTATGAAGAAAGTTATTTTCGGAAGGACAATAGGAGCCATGAAATTATATGAAAATTTGAAGAAAAAAGTAACTAAACAACCAATTTTGGTGCTTGCAAATTTTAATAAGGTATTTCAAATGGATTGTGATGCTATTGGTTCAACGATTGGAGAAGTTTTGAGTCAAGAAGGAAGACCAATTGCATTCTTTAACGAGAAGCTAAATTATACTAAGAAGTACTTTGTTTATCATCAATTTTTTTACCATTGTACAAGATCTAAAGAAATGGCAATATTACTTACCACTAAAGGAGTTTGTATTATTTATTGATCATAAGGCCTTGTAGTGCATCAATGGTTAAAGTAAGATTTAATAAAAAACATTCCAATTGGATATATTTTTTTGTGAAGGCACACATTTGTTTTGAAACACAAGTTTGAAAAATCAAATAAGGTTACAAATATATTAAGTCGAAGGATAATACTAGTAAATACCTTATCAAGTGAAGTTATGAGCTTAGAGTGTATGAAGGAGTTGTATGAAGAGGATGCATATTTGGAAGAAGCTTGGAAGGCATGCAAGACACCTTGGAATATTGATAGAATTTTTTATTTGTATTTCCACATTCAAGAAGTATTCCTAAGAATCAAAGTTTGTGCATTCCTCGAAGCTCGTTCCAGATGAATATTGTTAAAGAGTTACGCAATAAAGGTTTTGATGGTTGTTTTGGTGTTGAAAATACTACAAAATTGATGAAGGAAAGATACTATTGGCCCAAGATTAACAAGAATGTTAAGAAATTTGTTGAGTGCTACATGATTTTCTAGTTGGCAAAAGGAAGGATTCAAAATATAGGGTTATATGCACGATGAATTATACCTAAGAGGTCATGGGAGGATGTAAGTATGGACTTTGTTTAGAATTTCCTAGAGCATAAAGGGTTAAGAATTTGTGATGATTGTACAAGATAGGTTTATGAAGATGACACATTTCATACCATGCAAGAAAACTAATGATGCTACGAAAGTGGCTATTTTGTTCTTCCAAGGAATTGCGAGATCGCATGGGCTACCTACGAGTATCACTTTCGATAGAGGTACTAGATTCCTTGGACATTTTTGGAGGGAAATTGGGAAGAAAATGGGTTTTCAATTGTTGTATAGTTCCACATATCGTGCACAAATAGATGGACAACTAAGGTGGTTAATTGATGCCTCAGAAATTTGTTGAGGAGTTTGAGTGGAGAAAAACCAGGACAATGGGATTTAGTTTTGGCCCAAGCTGAATTTTCTGACAATGATTCAATCAATAGGTCTATTAGAAAGATTCCATATGAAATTGTTTATGGCAGGTCGCTAAAGGGATTTGTATATTTTGTTAAGTTTCAAAACCTATAAGATAAATGGAGTGGTGATTTAACTGACTTTGTGGAGGACATGCATGAAACACATGAATAGGTCAAATTAAAGCCACAACAAAGCAATGCTAGATATAAGCAAGGGGTAGATTTGGGAATAAGACAAAAGGATTTTGAAGAAGGAGACATCGTGAAGGAACATTTAACGAAAGAGAGATTTCCTAGAGGTGCATATAGTAAATTTGAGTAAGGGAAATCTGAACCATGTCGAGTCCTTAAGAACATTTATGATGATGCATGTAAGTTGGAATTACTAGAGAAATTTAACATTTCCCCAATATGTAATGTCGCTAACTTGCATGAGTTTCACAGAGGATAAAGGGATGAAGAAGAAGTTACTTAAGATGAGTGGAAGAAACAATTGCCTTCAAGTTAGCTAAAGCACTAGAGAAAGTTATGGAAAAGAGGGTCAATAAAAACACTCAAAATAAAGAGTATTATGAGTATTTGGTCAAATTGAGAAATAGAGGTTTCGAGGATGCATCATGGATTTTTGAAGAAGAATTAACACACCAATGAAGGAATTCCTCCTTTGTAACAACTGCAACCACATCCACATAAGATGGAAACTCATGTTTTTCTTATTAGGTATGTCTAATGCAAGACCATATTTGGCCTAAAAGAAATCCACAAAGATTGATTTTAGCTAGTAGCTTAGAGGATGAATTAAGAGTGTTGCAACATCGTTGTTGTTATAATGTTGTGACTTCACTGCTATTGCAAAACTACCTTGTTGTTATAGTGATGTGACAGCGCACAACTGTTATAATACTGCAACATTGCCCTGTTGTTATAGTGTGGTGACATTGTTGCCATGACACTACCTTGTTGTTACAGTGTTACAACATTGTTGCAATTACAATGTTGTGACTTTATCGTTGTTGCAACACCTCCTTGTTGTTACAATGTTGCAACATGATTACTATTATAGAGTCACGACTTCACCGTTGTTGTGATACCACCTCGTTGCTATAATGCTATGACATTGTCGTCATTACAGTGCCAACACTTGACTATTGTGTTGTGTGTGGAGCATGGTTGTTCAGAGGTCTTTGTTTCAGCCGGATGTATACCCCAGGAAGTTTTGTACACCCCTCCATGCGGGGGGGTGCGGGGGGGACTTGTTTCCCCCGTGGGGGTCTGGGGGGGCCGATCCCCCCCGGCTGGGGGGTCCGGGGGCCAGCGCCCCCGAAGCTAAAAACAGATGTAAATTTGCATTGTAAAAGTATAGTAATTTCTAGTCAATCTGAGTCGTTCATTAGGCGGATGATCTGACAGTAGAACTTATGTTTAGTTTAGGGTTTTTTTCCCTAGAAGGCAACCCCTCTCTTTGTATGAGGGCATTGTATTTGAGGCGCCGATATAGATGTGTATTCTGTGTGAGCGAGATATAGAGAGGTGAGGCTGTGAGAGAAAACAGAGGATATTACAGCGGCTTTGCTGTAGGTTGTGTCTCTTCATTTTGCTGGATAATAAAAAAGAAGGACTGGCTATTCGAGGTGGACGTAGCCCAAACTGGGTGAACCACGTATATCTGTGTCTCTCTTGTTTTGTGCATTTTCTGTGTTTATATTTCTGCAATATTTTATGTGTTCCATTGCTCCGTAATATATAAT
>APFE031047830.1:0-11310 GCA_000404065.3 Pinus taeda | reverse complement strand
AATTAATATATTCTTATAATTAATTACAATTTTACGTTTTATGGTAGAGTTTCAAATGTTTGTGATTATATTTTATTTTTTTGCATATGTTTGTGTTTGTGCTTATATAATGGATTTACCTATACATAATGATCGTATAAAACAATTACACTTTAAATGAGTTTAATTTGGGTATTAACTTATTTTATGTGCAAATTCATATTCAATTTAATAGCATCTCATTTATTTCTAAAAATGATCATAACATTTATCAATTAACATATATTTGAATAATAAAAATAACTATAATATCACAAATGATTATGATAATAATTTTTTGCAAGCACAACTGCTCAATACATTTAAAAACGTACACCACAAAACATTTATCATAATTTGCAAGAAATTATGTACTTTAGAAAATAATTAGCTAGAAATTGATGCTTTGTAATGATATAATGTTAAAATGTGTTTTTTATTTTTTAATATGGGTTTATTTGTTGTGTTATTTTTTTCCTTTTTGTGTCATGATTTTACAGATACATAATATCATAATATTATACGAAAACGAGCAAAAAGTTCAATCTTATATTCTAACTCACTTATGTTCAATTTAATTTGTTTGCAAATATTTTAATCAGAATATATTTCAAAAAATAAAAACATGGAGTTGAATTTTTATCCATTGATTTATGTTTGTGTTTAATTTAATAAATTAATTTTCAAAGCAAAGAAAATTATTTTAAAAAATATAAATTTCCTTTTTAAACATGTTAAATATGTCTTTTTGAAGGTTCTTATGTTTCCTCTAATTACAAAATTGAATTGTAATAAGCATTGGTAAATTTATATTATGACCTTAATTGAATATTCAATTTCCCCTAACAATTCAAAGTGCATCAAGTGATGTGACATACGACAGTGTGAATATTTATTTTTATTAATATAGAAGAAAATTTGTCTTTTTGTGTTACGATTCTTGAAAAATTATTAAAGGCTTAAATGTGATATTGGACTTCTAATTCACATGGAATGAGTTGCACCCAGGAAGAGGAAAGATAAAAAGTTAAAAAAAGGTTCTCCTTTTTGCTAGATTTGAATTGTCGGTTTTGCAGACTACCAAGAAAACACATGACTCAATAAAAGGTTTCGTCTGTGAAACTCACTTAAAATGATTGTTGGAGATAAAATGAGTTCGATAAAATATAAAGGTATATTCGGAAATAATGATTGTACTCATACCCCAAAAGAAGCAAGATATTGCTAAGGGTCAAGGAAATGTAAATTGGAAAACGACTACTATTTGATTTCCTGGGAAGTAGAAGTTAGAGCTTTGGCAGAAGTACATGGAAACATAGTTCTTGGTTGGAGGAATGAAATATCCTTTAATATATTTCCATCACGAAAATCTTATATAAGCATATTCTAAAAAATAATACACTTTAATGTGTGAAAAGATGCCAGAGGAAATTATATAATAAATTAAATAAGCTTGTTTGGATGGATAAATATATAAGCATTCACAAAATAATAATACACTTGAATGTGTGCAAAGATGAAAAAGGAAATCATGTAATTAATTAAAGAACCTTGTTTGAATGGATAAATATACAAAACATGCACAATTACCCTTATTCACCTATAAAAATATAGTTTGTTGTAATCTACTACAGAGAAGAACTATTGCAGGTAATAAAAATAAATTTATACATAGTTTAACTTGTAGAAAAATAAATGTATACCTAGTTTAGCTTGCTATAGGTCAAAGCACTAGAATCATATCAATTGGCCATGGAACAAGCAACCTTGGGTAAATTAATTATACTAGGGCCTAAAGGACAACCTTCTCAAACTCTCATGAAAAGGGTTCAACATGCCTCTTGCCTAATTTGAATATGATATTCTTCAATGAAAATTATAGTAATAGTAAATTATATACAATCATTATTCAGAAACAAAATATATCGAGTTGACATGAGTATCTAATTTTTACTCATAGAATATAAATAGAACAAATATTATAGTATTTTAAATTTTTGATGGAATCACTTCATTACACACAGTAACAAGTAAATAGATTGTATAAATTTCTCTTATGAATAAAAAGAAAGATTTACATTGTTGGGGCTATAAGACAGCCAAAACTATTTTCTCATAATTAAATATTCTCACTAAAAAACAGAGGGTAAATCCCTTGAATTGAAATTGATATACATGCATTGTTTCGAGTGTCGGGCCTTTTGGGAAAATCCCTAGCTAGATAAGGGTATTATTTACACTCAAACAAAATCAAATTTCCTTGCGGCCAAAATCAAGCAAAAATTGCAACCGACATTGAAACCCTATAATGAAGAAGCATTGGAAAAGTATTTGAAGGCTGAAGTGTAGGCGAAAAAGCGTGCATGAATTTTTTCCCCAAAACAATGTCACAAGTTAACCCAAGTTGGTCATAGATTAACCTACACATGCAAGAAATGAATTCCTTTGTTTGGACTGTAATAAATCTAAATTAATCAAGGAAAGAATGTTATAGAGGGTTTTGACATAAGTAGAGTCTAACCTTAGTAATATAGATGACATCCTTCAACCCGATACTTTGTTGTAAAGGGAATAACATTATTATTGTACATATATGCTTGTACAGAGAAAAATTATATCGAGATGAGAATCGAGTTACGTTTTAATAATAGAGTGAAAATTCTATAAATATTGTAAAATATTGGAAGGAACTCCATGTATTAAGTTTAGTTCATTTTGAAACCATTGAGAAAAATAGAAATTATGTTGAAATCCTTTGAGGGAACCATAACCAAATTCTGATACGTCACAACCACAAAGTTAGAAGTAAAAACTTACAATAATATACCCAAAATGCAATAATGGCTATACTATAAAAAACATAAGTGAATGTAGATGAACCAAAGACCTTGTGATGGATTATCAAAGGATTTCATCCATACCACATTTTACAAGGAGTATTTTTCTAAGAGCGTGAGATGGACATAAGTTTTTCACATACATTGCACATAGAATCACATCATCCCAAAACATTAGTGTTCAATTTTTGAAAAACCTCATTGAGAAATCTATATTAATTATAGTATTGTTCATTCCTTCAACTGCATATTTTTGTTGAGAATTCTATGGAACTATGTTATGATGTTGAATCCCATGCTTGTAGATATCTTTTCATATTCATTAGAGTACATTATCTTCCATTAACAGTATGAAGAGAGCTAATATGTGATTATGCTTCATATCCAATCCATACATGAAATTCCTTAAAAGTTTTGAAAGCTTGAGATTTACTTTTCAATAAATACATGTTATGAAACCAACCCACAAAAAGACAGAAAAGATAGATCAATGCCTTAGAAATAAGCATGTTTGAGTGGGAAACCTCCTTTACATTACACATGAAAAATTCTTCAATGATACAAATGACAAGACCTCCTTTCTATATATAAGAGTCTAAGGGGTCATAATATAATCAAAGCTTACATAACAATATTAATGTAAGTGCACAATAATAATAATAATGGGTTTCTATGGGGCACAATAATAAAAATATGGGGTATACATGGGCACAAAAATATAATAAGGTGGTTGTATTAATAACAATAAGGGGTTACACTAGTAATATAGGGACCTAACAGTACTCCTAAAATATTCTAGTGTAATCATCAACACAATTCTTCGTACATTTATTTTCATATGCATAAGGAAAATGCATAGGACCACACAAATTAAAATATATATGTCCAACTTTTCTACATGATTAAACGGGCCTTGCTAGCAAATGTGAACAAGGAACAATAGATTTCTTATACTCCTAGCGAATGTCAAAAAGGAGAATGTTATCCAAACAATTATATGAGACAAAGAAGAAGTTAGAAATGATTATGCATAGCTAAAGACCCATACAAATAAGGAAGTGGAAAATCCCAGATATATTTAGTAGGATACTCAATTAACATATTTAATTCTTAAAGTAGTTAGGTATAACAAAAGAAGCATGTTTAGTTCTCATTATTTGGGAATTAAATCACCCTTGAAGAGGAAGGGGCATGACTAAGTAGAGAGAAAAATGAGATGATATTGACAGATAGTGTATGAGCTCTCGGTAGAATAAACTGTGTTCCAATGTAAATGTAGTAGACAAAATTATTTGGGGCAATATTTAGAGTGGGATAATATTCCATGGTTTTCCAAAATAAAAAATAAAAATAGTTATGAATTTTGACATATTTTAATTTATTTTGTCAATTTTTATAATTTAAAATTATTTTAACTTCAAAATCATTAGAACTCTCAATATTTTTACGAAAATATCATTAAACACTTTATATTATGCATATTAGTGGGTACTAATGCTAGACAAGGTTTATAAGCTTTAAAATAAATTTCCATCCTTGAAATTTTTGCTAGTAGATAGAACCCTTCGAGAAGAAAGAAAAAACATAGCGCAATTGTGGAAAATATATAAAAAAATCAAGTGAGTAACAAACAAGAATTACTTGTGACATTGTTGGATAAAACTAACATGTGGGGAATAACTAAAAAGGAATAAATTTGCGGGTCATTTAATGTTTGCATGTTGGGAGCCTTTGTGACATAGAAACTATGAAAATCCTCAATGCGAAAGGTGTGTACATTTCATGATATTTTTTCTTTGAAATGATGAAATACAATTTAGGATGCATAAACGTAATTATATTACAATTTAGTGAAAGAAACAATGGATGCTTCTTTTATTCCATTAAGGCTTTTTTATGCATGTCCAAGTTTATTTCACCTTCATGGCTTCTTTTGATCCAAAGGAGAGCTAAGCAGTCTCTCATTGTACATATATAATAAAAATATGAACGTTTTGAGTAGAAGAGTTGCAATAGGAGGTGATGTAGGTGTTACCAATCCTAAACAATGTGTATTGTTGAACAATTATCTCCTTCTTAATGAAAAGTATTATCTTTCCGATTGAGTGTATACCTATTTTATTACATTTCCATATACTTTAATGTTTTTCCTAAAAATATATTTATTAATTTGTCAATAACCACCAAAAATATATATTTTACATTGTAATACGATTCTCTTCCAAATCACATGGAAGGTGTCTTGCATATCTCACACCCATTCAAAGGGGGATTTTTGTGAATAATGAGGTCAGAGAAACATTAATATGTGTATAATGGTGTCAATATATTTTGGTTTGTATCCTTTAAATTCCTTTCCTAAATAAATAAATGTGAATGCATTTGAGATTTCATAATTTTAATAGAAAAATATCTCATATATTGTACATATAAGTGAAAATCAGTGAAGCCATTGCATTGAACTCAACAACACCTTAGATTTTGAAAGAAAGCCTCAACATTTAAGGTAAAATTGAGTAGAAAAAATGAAAACAAAAACAGAACAAAACAAAAATATTAAAATAAATCATATTACAAACATATATATTTATGTATATAAATATAAATATTAGTGATTAAAAAAATGGGAATACCTAATTTACAAATCTGAAATGCATATAAATAAATCTGTGAAATCATATTTATGATTCTTTAATTTTGTTATGTTGATAGTGTGTATCCCTTGTAATAGGACTTCTATAATTTTAATTTAATTATCAATAATAAATAGGTTGATGCTAGAGATTCAATAATCAATAATTAGCATTTTTAATATTACTCATTAATAGAAGATTAAGACTTATCTAAAATGTAATTATGATCTCCATTCCTTCTGAATTTAATAAAAAAAAGTTGTTTCCAAATTAATTTAAAATATACTATATATAGAATATTTTGACTATAAAATGATTTATTGCTTTTATTATAACTATTGTGACCATATAATTAAATGGATTGAAAAAGTTCTATAGCCATCAATCTATGATAAGAATCAAAGCACTAGCCCCATTATACATATTGCATTAACGAGATTAAAAAATTTATAAAAGTTAACTAAACTATATCTTTATTATTGTTATTTTTATTGGAGCTATATAATATATAAAAATATGTTTATCCATGTAGTTTCACCCCACTATTATTATGGAAATCCTTTAATTGGAAACATTTCTTCTTACATTACCATGGCTTAGAAATACCACATTCCCAATATGATGTGTTGATATGCCATTTTCTTAAATTAATTAATTTGAGATAATTTAATTAATAGAGTATACCTAATTTTGGTAGAGATCTTATCATTGATATGTCAATATTACAATGAATATTCCAACATATTACATGGGGTTTAAATATCTATGATCAACCTAATAATTAAATTATAAACATGGAAGATTTATTCGTACTATTGACCATAATTATAGGAATATATATTTTGTAATTTATTTCCAATTTAAGTTAAAAGAAAATATTAACATAAAATTAAGACAAACAAGGGAAGCCATATAAATCCAATGGATCGAAGTGAAAATAAAATTCAATTCATGATAACCATCAAAATGGGTAACCTATTATTCCTATCACATTTCATAGCTTAAAAAAACAATATAAATTAACAAAATTATAATTTTATTACAAATTATATTGTGGTTATTTATAAAAATAAATAAACTTGCATGCATATTTCAACAACAACAAAAAATCTTAGTGGAAAATTTTAGCGGTGAAATATGTAAATATTACTATGAATGTTATAAAATATTCCATGGGGTTTAAATATATTCCATAAACCTAAGAATTAACTTATAACTATGATGATTAGCATAATTACCGTCTTATGTACTAATTGTTGGACTGCAAAAGGTGGATCATTAATTCTTATTGGAATGTTTATATTATGTTGTTCTATTTCCTAGTTATAACATTCCAACCAAATCCCCATTTCATGTTGTTCTCTTTATGGCTGAATATTTTTACTATCCAAATTAATATGTCATCAAACCTAGAATGCTTGGATGAAACTTTGTCCTGATTAGTCCGCTTGGATCGGGTTTTATCTTGATCATCTTTTTCTTCTATAATTGTTATCGTAGTAACATGGGGTGAATCAAATGTCAAGTCGATATTGAAGATGTTTTTATTCCTGTCGTGTTCAGTCAACTATCCTTTGTCCTCTACCTATGATGAGCTTCCTTCTATGTTGAATTTGTCTGGAGTCGATTGTTTATGTTCCTGTGTTTGCTGAAATGCCATCATTTTCTATAGTAATCCTTCAATGTTACATATTTTCCATGTCCAATAAACTGGAAGACGTCAGGCCCAATAGATTATTCTAGAAGTTTTTCTAATTCTCTAGGCTTCTTTTCATATCTACCCTTTATAGTGTAATCTCAAAAGTATTTCATGTGATTGAGTGTAGATTCTATTGATATTGTGGGTCTTCTAGTTGAATACCTAGAAAGATTTCATTCACATTTATTGTATATGTTTATGTCCCTATTGTTTTCCAACTCCGTGAGTCTTCGCTTGCAATATTCTTATGAGATTATTTCACAGGTACTATGAGGTCAAATTTAAATGGTTGTGTCTAACTATGCTTCCCTTTCCTCTTCTTGTTCGGTATCCAGAAGGATTAAAAGCATATCCCCTTATTTTTCTTGAGCTTGTGGTGGAATTGTATTATGTTAGATTATTAACTGATCATATATACATTTTGTGAATTGTAGGTTGATACAGAATATCTTTCCGGTCTACATCTAAAGAGTCAACATACCAAACTTCAATTATTTGTAGCGACAATTGAATGTGCGATGAGGGAGGGAACATTTTTTGTATGTGTTGAGGTACTCTCCATCTATTGGAAGATTTTTAAATATTTCTATAGGAGTAACTAGTGAAGTTTGTTTCATGTCTATCCAAATTAGTAAAGAAGGGAGCCAAATAGACTTATTAAAATTTTCACATTCATACCGGTTCATATTCAGCATGTCACCAATGTGTTTTCCCTAGTTGTATATTTTTCTCATCATGATGATTTGACTAATTTATGGTAGAATAGTGAGTTTAATGTTAGAGACTCTACCTATTCATGAAAAATGACTCTCTCTCATTAGGAAAAATTTAGAAATAAGAAAAAAAATTAGATATCAAAAACTTAATTTAACAATACATATATTTAACAAAATAATATAAACGTGAAAAAATAAGAGCCCAATAATGAATATTTATTATTTGTATTCCATTGAATAGTGCAAATAGGAAAAGACCATAAAAATACACAATTTAGAAATTTAGAAATTTTATAATTTTGAAATACATATAACTAAAAGTGTGTTTTGGGTCGATATTGATAATCAAAACCATTACCATATGTTGTCTCAAGAAAAGTGATTTTTGGGTTAATATAGATAATCAAAATATCATCTCCAAAATACACAACATTTACTATATTCCTTTCTTATGAGATTGCATTTGGAGTTGCACTTCACTCAACTTTATCACTATGTTATTCACTTTAAGTACATAAAATCTATCATTTTAATGCTATAGTTAATGTGTTAAATATTAAAATTGATGCCTATTGTAAAATTTCAAGAATTATAATGTCAATATCGTGAAGTGTACTAGGGGTCATAGTTTCTAGAATTCATTGTGTTTTAAAGCTCATAGTGCACTATTGTTTAATTAATTTTAGAGTTAGTCCCTTAATAATTATCAAGTGTCATTCTTTTTTAATAGTAATATTGGTTAGAGGTTGCATTGTGGAAGGGTTTGTAATTATCTATGAGTATGAGTGATCATAGTAAATTAGTTGTTATGGGTCATATTAGTGTTTTGAAATTCATAATGGTTTTAGGTTAAGGGGCACATATAGTATCAGATATTATAGTGGTCAAATGTTACACTAAATAAGGGGAACAATTTTGTGGGGGTTAATATATAGTTCAATATATAGAAATATCTAATATTAAATTGATTATAATTAGTGAATTTATGATACATATATTAATATATATTTTTATAGATGAAAATATTATTGGTAACTAATAACTAATGGGTGTTTCCTTATGATTTCCTTCATTGTTTTAATCCAATAACTAGTTGGTTGTACTTAAGAAAAGCTTTAGCTATTTAGTAGCTAGATTTTTGATAGTCTAAGTGTTTTGTAAGACTCTTAGAAATATTGAAAAAAATAAATTATCTCAAACTTTGAAATAAATATTTTATTGATATATATATCATTCAAATTATCCAACCTAAAATATTTAAAAAAAATATAAATTAATTATTTTTAATTACTAATAAAAGAACTATTAATCCATATAGCTTAAATTAATTATTTTTTAATTACTAAAATTATTAATCCATATAACTTTAATAAAAATGATTATTAACCTATATGATTTTATGATTTTATTTATTAGTTAAAAAAATTATTTTATTAGTAGACTATCTTCCAATAATCACCAATAACAAGTAGACTATAATGGCAAGAAGTTGAAAATGACCAGTTCCAATTCCTTGGTTCTAATTTCCTGTAGCCCAAGCTCACCCCTGGGCTCACCCTGCCACCATCTCTTATTTTCTTCATTCCACTAAATTATATGCAATTTTATTGAATTTTTTAAAATCCACTCGTCATAGCCTTATTAGGCTTGTTGTGGAGCTGAGTAACGATGGACGTTGCCGAAATACTGGAGCTGTAGTAATTCGATTAACGAATTCAGACAAAGCCATCCGTTGTGGTCCTGACTCCATTGGGAAGAAGGTAAGATAATGATGTTGTGGTTCTGACTTTATTTGTTGGTAGAGCGTGGAGTAGAGTAAATGAGTAAAAGTCGAGAGGATATATGTAAACATTTATTTACAGAAGTGTAAATAAATGTGGGCAAAGTGAATTCATTTTAACATTTAATTGTGTCTTTATCTCACCTTGTTAGTTATGGTTGGCAACTTGAATTCTTTTTAACATCTAATTGTGTATGTGTCTTATCCTTTTGGTTCTGGTTGGCCACATGAATTCATATTAACATCTATTTAATTATTTATTAACATCTATTTAATTATTTATAAGGTTGTTGTATAAAATGTTCAATAAATGTATATAAGGAAAAAAAAATCATATATATATATATATATATATATATTTAATATGAATTTACTCTCATAGATATATATGCACTTTTTTTTAAAGTTTTATTAATTGTTTAAAAATTATTTTTCTATTATTGTAAATGTTTTTTTTTTTAATTTTAATTTAGTAACAATCAACTAATTTTAAAATCAATTATAAATGTATTTCAAATGGTTTTTGTGAAGGTTATATTATTTCCTTTTATCCTATTTGACATTCCAAATATTATTGTTTTTTCCAGGAGAAAGATCTTAATTTTATTAATTAAAACAAAATTATATGTTGTAGATGATGTGACCCATTCATGGGCTAGTTAATGAGTAATCAAAAATTGTAAAAGGTAATGTACATATGGGGAGAAAAATCATGTTTTTCTCCCTTTCTTGTTCTTCACCCTGCACCACTCCCCTTGAATCAGCATTGAAGATATAAGTGCAAGTGAAGTATCGTGCAAGTGAAGTATCATCCTCACGTCGAGGATTTTCTTTAGCAGAATGAGAGTTGTCTAAGGTATGTAGTCATTTGGATCCACAGGTATCCATTGTGTCTGGTATATTTACTAGGTGTGAGTCCATCGAAGATTGTGGATGTAATTCATGTGTTTTTGATTCCTTGTTCATATGATTTTCCTCATTGATATGGGATGTTCCACACCAGCTTCCTCGTCCTCATCAAAGCGTGGTGGTGAAAATTGCCATCCCTTGGCCTGTTTTTCTATTTTCTTCTTTACACAGGTGTTTTCTTT
This sequence comes from Pinus taeda, assembly GCA_000404065.3. Taxonomy (NCBI): domain Eukaryota; kingdom Viridiplantae; phylum Streptophyta; class Pinopsida; order Pinales; family Pinaceae; genus Pinus; species Pinus taeda. The sequence goes on along the minus strand of APFE031047830.1, from coordinate 536 downwards.
GGCTTCAGGCACGTATTTTGTAGGTGTCATGTTTGCCGATAGTTTCTACATCTAAATGTTGTATTTGGATAATCAAGTGTATGTGTCTAGCACCATTGTTTGTACTTTAGTTGAATGTGGTCGACAAGATTTTGTTGAGATCTACTTCTACACATATTCATGCGAATGTGAAAATTATTTTCTCTAGTCTTTGTATGTCCATTCTAATGTGTCACCCAATGGTGTTTCTGATGCCTGTAAGGTTTGGCTGGTTCTATAGATGTAATGTGAGGTTTTGCAGATGAACCCAAATTGGCATCCTAGATACAACCATAGTATTTGCATCAAATTCTGGAAACCATGGTGTGATGAAAAAACCCATGGATCTCCAGAACCATGGTCCTTCCCATAGTACGATATCTCTAACATTTGCTGATGGGAATTTACAATGAAAAACCCCTTAGAACATAGGTGAATATGATAGTGAGCACTGCAGTTTGCAAAAATATAGTGAAAGAGCTCAGCCATTTGCGAAAATCCAGTGAAAGAGCTCAGTG